>JAYMFW010154937.1:0-18440 GCA_036785005.1 Tubulanus punctatus | reverse complement strand
AATACCATTTTTTAAATGTTCACATAAAGTTAGATATGGGTTAATTTTAGGTGGGTGTGAAGAGGTGGGCAAAGTAGATTTAAGTATATTGAGATTTAAACATGGAAAATAATATTCTATTTACACAATCATATTCTAATTGAGTGAATATCAGGGAGCAGTAAGTCGCAATTGGCAGAATAAAACATGCAGCTTCTGAAGACAGATGAGACTGTTCTCCAAAGACACGATATTAGAACATGTTCAAGTCAAGTTCTAACTAATATTGTTAGTTGTACAGAAAATGTGAATTCATCAATGTTAATGCACTGACACAAATTTTACAGATGAACACATCCTAGTATTATATTGTACACTTATATCTAAAAAGATATTCAATTCAACATTAAATTTAAGAATACTGGGTTGACATGATCACCACTATGTGAAAGGAATTGTTAATAATTTGGGGATGCAGCTGTAAACAATCTTAACAATATCATCAATAGGACATTTTGTATTGAAACGGAACAAGATATATCAATATCAATATATACAAACATATAAATGGAATACAAACTACTCCGCATCAAAACACATGGCTCATAAGTACATGCCGTTTATCAGGTAATCGGCTTCGTTAGAACTCAGCGGCCGGCCGCGACGCAGGCGACGTTTAACAGTTCGCAACCTACATCCAACAATCAACAGCAGTATCGCTGTTATACCAAGTCCCAGTGACAGCGCTATGACAGCCGTTCGACTGCCCATATCAAAAGGCGAATGTGATTTAGAACTATTTTCAGCTGTTAGTTTATTAACACCTTGCACTTCATCCAAGGCTACTTCTGGCTTATTTGGTGAACCAGTCTTGACATCAGTGATATCCGATGCCTTGGTATTCACCTCTACTCCTGATTCTGTTACTGTGACTTTCTCAGCGACCTTGTTTTTATTCGCGATATTCATTTTAACTTTTGCTTTGACAACTTTTGTTTCAGTACCAGTATTCTGCACGGACTTATCAGACTTCTCGACTGATGTGTCAGGATGTTCAGACTGTTCATTTTCCACTTTTGATTTCAAATTTTTCGATGCATTTTCCCGTGAGATTCCTGATTGAGATTCAGATGACAATACCTTTGGTTTTTGTTCAACCTCACTCACTTTCTCATTCAGGGTCAGTGATTTGTATTTGGTCTGCACCTTATGTTCAGTCGGTCTACTTGGTTTGCGCACTCGACCAGTGTTGACTTTGGTTTCATCCCCTTCATTGATATCAGCAGGACGTTGCGTCTTCTTGGCATTTTTAGCTGAAAAACACAGATTATTATCAATCTTTAAAATAATCTTCCAAAAGAATAGATTTTATAACCTAAAGCCAGGACACACTAGGTGATTAGATTTGACCCTTCAACTCAGTTAAATATGCAGAGTAACAATCAAACAATAGACAAGCAATGGTAGATCCATGTGAGCTTGTAGATAATCCTAAATTACTTGCAATGGATTAGAACCTGAATAAATCAACTAGAGATTGATTCTTGGACTCACCCACACATACATATACATTGTACTGTGTTGGGCTCCGGTAGTCAACAGACTGGTTTAGCTGCAATTATGTGGTCTTACTATAGTTAAGTTAGATGAAAATATTTTTGATATTTTCCAGATAAGGTTTAAAATTAGATTGAAATAAACACTACAAATTTACAATGCGATATATTTGATTTAACCCTACTCAGGGTTCTCACAGTTCCTCTTTTGTGAAATTCCATGACTTTTTCAAGACTTTTCCATGACCTCATCCCATCATGACATATTTGACGACGGATATCGCAGCATGAATTTTCTCCACAAGTAACAGATCTTTCAAATACGCAACAACAGTTTTGAAAGATTTTGTTTTCAAATTGACCTATACAAGCATAGTGCGCCACCCACACTTTGATTTCAAAAACTGCTTAAGGCCAATTCTAAAATTCAATGACTTTTCCATGACTCTGAACAAAAAGGCCTGATTCTCCAGGACTTCCAGGCTTGGAATTCCAATATTCAAATTCCATGACCTGTGAGAACCCTGTATACTTTGTACTGTCTGAATTTACCAGTGCAAACATATCTTATGATAGTGACTCACCAATAGAGGGATGTGCTGATGTCATACCACTTGAATCTGAGTGAACCTTTTGTGTATTCTTCACTTCTGTTTTTACATCATCTAAAATTTAATATGAAACATATTTTCATGAAAATCTTGATAATCAAACTAAATTAATTTTCCAATCAAAGCATATACTTATTAATATCTATTATGAGGTTCCAAAATTAATTTTTGGAGAACGCTCACTACTGAAATTAGATATGATGGAAATATTGCAAATAAGAGAAACAACATTTAAAGCTAAATATTTCATAACTACGAAAGTTAATATTCTTAAACGTCTATCAAGTTGGGATTCCGTCTTAATCAGTATCTTTATCATTATTGTATCATTTAAGCTAATAAAGCAATTTGTAGCATGTTATAGCACAAAGCATTTCATATAGTACACTTAATATGCTACAAAATACCAAAGTGGACAGATGTGTTAAATCAAACAGAAACTATTGTAGATATAAGAAAAGGCCCCTCCAAAATACTTAACATTCAAGAGTTAGTCATAAATAATAAACAAAGTGAAACTGGCTCTGAAAGACAGTATTCAACCATTCAACCCAAGTTTTATTACACCACTGACCAAATCAAGTTTCTAGAATACACATGAAAAGGATAGATAATAGCATGAGAGCAGATTCCATTACTAATTATTTTCTTAAAAGAGCTGAGACATGCTAAGCATTCAATGAAAAAAGTTATTATGATATCTGTATTCATCATGGAAAAAACATGTATTTCATGGACTATTCAATCTTTCTTTCAGACATGGGTGCCCTTTTTTCTAAATTCTAAATTCTAAACTGCTATGCATCATTCTACAAACATTACCAGGCACTCAGCGCTCACTTAATAACCTGATAATGCATAAATGTGTGTGCAAGAAGTGGGCTTTCATAACCTACAATTTCCAAAGTGTTACTAGCAGAAAGTGCAAGATTGAGGTTGCGACAAAGATCACAGTGACAACATGGAGGTACCTGGAGTATATGGATAATTATTATCGTAGTAATTGCTATCCAAATCGCTGGGTTTTTTGCCAGGCGGATGCATACCGTTTATTCCGTTGTGACCCATGTCATATGTATAATCTTGATATGCAGCGTGATAACTTGGCCTCATCTTTCCCATTTTTGACTGAGGCACCTGATTGTCTGTCCCTACTGGACTGTTATGTATTGTTCCGTCCTGTTGGTACCGTCTGCCTGAGTCACCGGAGTCAAACATGTTATAATATTTATCAGGATTGTACGACTGCCGCAGTACGCTATTCGCAAATGTTTCTTGCTGGTCATTGGCACCACTGTCTGGCAACTGACCATCATCAGGGGACAAGTCGTAATCATACTTATTCTTATAAACAGAATCATAATTCTTATAACCATTCGGTGGCTGATTGAAATAATTATCATCAGGGCCCCCATGGTATGCTGGTCGATAGTTCATGCGATTGCGACCGCGATCAAACTTGGGACCATTATTACCTTTCATGTTTTTGTCCTTTGCCAGCGAGCCAATCGATTTATCAAACGTTGAAACATGATGTCTGCCAGATGTCGGTATTTGTTGATGTTCAGTAGGTGTATAATGCCGAGGAGGAGGAGACGGTGGTCGCTGTTTATGAACTGGCTCATTTATCGTATCACTTATATCTGGTCGTTTTCTGCTCAAAGTGTCTTCATTTATATCATGTTCTCGATACCTATCGCCCCCTATAGGCCTTGAATCCTCATAATCGTCATCATTATCATGATCCTGGTTCACGTCAATATTCGGTGAAGTTTGCCGATTTATACTATCATCAATCGATGGTAGTTCTGCTATTGGATTATCAGGAGTATACTGATGAGGGGCTTCACTATGAGAATGTTCAACATTATTCAGTTTTTCTTTAAAGCTCGGTAAATCGTGAATTTGTTTATTTTCAGCAATCCTTTCATTTTCATCCTCCTCATTGATATTAGAGTGCTGCCTCTCCCGGCCTGAATAATCTCCAATTGGCGTATCTTCTATCGTAGTTTTTGATGTTTTTGTAGAAACAGGTTTTTCATGTTCTACTGGTCTAAGCTGTGGCTTTTCTACTAGTCTAGGCGGTATTTTTTCAACTGGTCTAGGTGGTAGTTTCGGACCGACATCCATTCTTTCTTTGTCAGCATTATCCGGTAATTCACTGTCAACTGGTTTTACCTCCTCGGCTTCATTTGAAAAATTTTGATCGTATTCTATAATAAAATGTTGATAAATAATTCATAATAATGCACATGCATGGTTTAAGTTTTCAGACTACAGTAACTTAATCATATAAGTTAGATAGGAAGCAATCAAAGGATGCACTTAAATATGATTAACTCTTTAACTGCCATGTACACTGCTAACATACATTCCTGCTGTTTCATGAAATAAAAGAGGATGAAAAATTGAGGGAAAAAAATTGTGTTTGTTTTTAGTGAATCAAATTCAAAATTAAAACAACATTGTCATAGGTTTGATTTGTGATAAAAAATTCACAATACGGTACAATTTATACCATATGTATTTTTCTGTTGACAATCTATTCCATGTTCTATCATTCAAATATATATATGGTAAGCCTCAAGTGAATGAATCTAAATTCACATTGTCATAAAAAGAACTTGAAAAAGATAAGGTAGTCTGATCACTTGAGTAAGCTTCAGGGAAAATCAGGAGTATATGAAGTATATAAGTTAGCAGTTATGATATGAATTACCCTATACCAGAAGCATTATTGTAGCTTATAAAATTTTAGTCGACCCAAGCACAAGAGCAATGCATAAGTGAAGATTCAAAATACAAAATTATGATCTGTGATCTGAATATTTTGGAAAACGAGTACCAAATCTTCCCTCAGGCATGATCTCTTTTGATCAGATAGTTTTTAATTCCATAACAACCCAGGCAAAAGATCAAATGATATATTTCGTTACCAGATGAATCGCAGCCAACTTCATCCGAACCATCCAAACATTGCTCAACACCATCACACTGGTCATACATTGCTATACATGTCGGACCTATATCTGTATTCTTGTTCAAACATTCAAACTGTAAATGACCGCATCTTGGATAATCTGAAAGAACTTATCATGTTATAAGATATTGACAAAAAAGCAACGATCTCCATGATGTTATATTTCATTTGTCAGCCTATATGCAACTACAGAAATGTACAAATTGTGTATCAACCAATTCAATGATTTGATGCTGATTCAAGTTAAAAATGTTGAAATTTCACTCACCTATCTTTGGTTTCTCAGGTGAAGCAATAAGTTTGGGCTTTTTTGTAGGTTTTAATTTTCTTTTTACAGCCTGTGTAGTTGTAACTACAGGTTTAACTGTTGTTGGTGGATCAGCTTTCTTCTCAGTTTTTTCTGGGACTTCCTCAACTTTTTGCTCAACAACTTGTTTATCTATATTACCATTTTCATCATCTTTATCATTCACTTTAACATCATCACTACGATCATTGTGAATGTTGACAGGTTTCCGACTGATCATTTTCAAGTCGTCTTCATGTTTATCAGATATTGATGACGATGTTAGAGGGTTCTTGATTTTCCTCTCGTTAGACGGTGGGGTGGGTGGCTTTCGTTGTATATCTATTCTGTTGTATGCGTCGTGATCAACAAACTTACAAACATTTGGCTTTTTACAATCGAACAAGTAACAACTATGTGGACGATGTTCAACCTCCTGAAATATGTAAATGAAGAACTATTGATTAGGATAGTTCATGATTTTTATCAATATGTAAATGAAGAACTAATGATTAGGATAGTTCATGATTTTTATCAATTTTACATGCAATGATTACAAAATGTGTCAGTAGATTTTGAAAATGATGACCAAAAAAATTTAATTATCATTTTGTTAAAACGCATTGGCTCCCAGAAGAATGAATTGTGTCATCGTCTCAAGGAATATTGATTGAAAATCAGAAAAAGAACAAAATGGGTCCTCCTCTTTGCCGATAAAAATACAACATACGTGTATCATGAGTAACACGCATGATTCTATCATGCTGTAAATAGGGGCCTTATAATCAACAGGCCAGAAATACGAGTACCGATATACTCAGTCGGCAGTTAATGTCTATCACAACACCTAGCTTGTAACCAATGCTTCGAAATATGATTTTTTTTAATAATCTGATATTGAATCATATCTTAGATATGCGAACTCCTTATATCAAAGAGCTTTATCTAAGATAGGTAACTAACTATTACAACACCCACCCCCCCCCCCAAATCTTTAAACTGAACCTAACCTGTCCTAACTAACCACACATTTGATTCAAACACTGTCTGTAACTACAATATTCTCAATGTTTGGGTTATCTTCAGACAAAAAGGTCTTTACGTTAGATTCAGTTAAGTATTTGAAATGAAATCATTTAAAACACATCTGCTTACAGTCGTAGTTTCAAACACTGCTAATGTGCAGTTGTCCATTTTGCAGCATTCAGCAATACATTCATTCTGACTATCTACAGCGGTACGCTCCAAGAATGTGGCACCACTCTTTATGGATTCACTCGTCTTTATGATTTCATGTTTTTTCACCCGAGCAGAGTTAGGACACGACCACAATGCATCGTCATTTGCGTTGTTTACTGCAGCAGTAGTGGCTCTAGCATTGCGATGATGACGATTGTAGGAAAACCAACGACTTTCGACTTGGTCTTCATGATTACTCCCGAAACACTGGTCGCAATAGCTCAGGAGTACCAATAAACAAAATGATTTGACATTCATCTTGACATTAAACACTTCAATCATCGTTTGTATAACATAGTAAATACTGGAATCTAAAGATTTACGCAAAACCGTGTCGCTAATTGCAATTGTGGCATCGATGTCAATCATCACCTGCCAAGACGAGTCGCGTCCTGTCCATCGTTCAATGTTGCTCGAATCCCACAATTATTAGTTTCTTGATTTTAATGAATTAGTATATTTTTACAATTGTTCTCTTTTTATCGTATTGATAATACTTATCATATTTCATTTAAATTGATTTGATACGTTCTATGCACTTTCGATGAGTAAATCTGTAAATATGTAAAATATTTTATTTTAGTATTCGAACCTGAGCTCTCTATTTGTACTTTGGAGAGTGTAGTTAAGTCATAGGCATTATGGCCGTCGAAGTTCCACTTCCTGGTTGCTGTCAAATGAAATCTGAATAATGCAAAATTCATCTAATATTCAAAGGTAGGCCGTGCAGATTTTCAGGTATTAGCGTATGTGTAGCAAATAAATTAGAAAAATTATTTAATTTCATAGACAAAAAGTAAGGATGAGAAATAAAGTTTGGTTAGGTAAAAGTTAGCCTCACTCAGCTCGGCTCAGTGCTCTCTGTCCTCTGAGTGAGGTTAGTTTTTTCACTCCTAGCCCGGTTTACTTCTCTGGTGGAAAGACACTGTGTGTGTGAATGCATGTCATCACTGTGTTCTCCCATCTACATACAGCCTTCTCAGGCTTCTGGCTCTCTCCTTTAATCTGATAAACATTAATTCCATGTGCCCCGACCACCCAGTCAGTATGTATAACAATATTTTCTTTTCAGGTATTAAGAATTGAATGTGCCAAAATCAGATCAACTAATAAGATAGTCATGGCATACAGAACTAGTGAAACCGATAGAAATAGTGATTTAGCTATGGATAGAACAACTGCCTCCGATCCTTCACATTTCTCTGTCGGACAAAATACTTCCGTCCACAGTGTTAATTTTCAACCAAACAACAATGGCAAAAAGATGAAAGATGAAAAGAAAAAGAAGTTCTTAACGGCAAAATATGATGGACATCAACGTCAAATGATAAAGTGTAAATTAGGTGTACAAAAATGGATATGGGATACATTAAAAATTTTATATGATGCAGAGGTTGGTTGATGATTTTTAGGGGTTTTCAAAGTTCAAGCAAAAATACCATTCAGGATACATTTACATAACCATGACTTTTTTATTGTTCTCTCTGTAACTGTTTGATTCTTCTCCTTTACAACAATACTAAAACAGTGTTCTCGCCAGGCCTCTGAATCGGGGCGCCAGCGCCCCGATTGAAAACACACCACTGACTTTTAAAAAGTTGGTTGTGTCATTTCAAATATTATACTCAATCGTTTAATGTATGCAGATGATTTATGTATTCTTAGCCCCACGGCTATAGGCTTGCAATATTTCCTAAATCATTGTAAACAATATGCTGATGACCACGAAATTATTTTGAATGGCTTAAAAACAAAATGTTTGATCATCACTTCCAAGAAATTTTACTTGTATAATGACCAACATCCATCTATATATCTATCTGGTACATCAATTGAATATGTCAAAACTGCCAAATATCTAGGATACATGTTCTCCCAAAACCTATATCTCAAACCCGACTTGAGATATAGGTTCAAACACTTTTCTCCGTAAATTCAAAAACTGTAACCCATCCGTAAAAAACTACGTCATTTTATAGTTTACCTCTGTGGAGTAATTTTACTAAATCTGTATTTAATCGAATTCGAGTTTGCTATAATAATTCATTCATATATCTTCATCAACTAAAATTTTCAAGTAGTGCCTCAAATATATTTGTTTCTAACAATGCTCGTAGCTTTGGAGAAATTCAGAGAAAAACCATATCATCCTTCAAAGAAAACCTCTATGCTTCGCATAACGAAATTTTAACATCAATATTGAAATCTTCAAACTTTATCCAATCGAAACTATTTACTTCAAGGCAAAATATTCTCTATAAAACATAGTTCTCATCCACTAAATCTATATAGTATATCTTCATCATTGTATTGTATTTTGACCTGTATGAAATAATTTGTAGTAGTAAAACTGTTTTCTATGGACCGCAGTGTCCGAAATAAAGTATATATTATTATTATTATTACCAAATTATCTGTATTTATCTGTTTTGAAAACCATTCTTCCCATACTGATAGTTTTAGTTTCATATTCAGGATGATGACTATGATTGTGAAATTGATTTAGAAGATCTTCTAGACATCGAAGAAGATGATGAACGCAGATATTTTCTACAGGTAAATTTGAGAAGATAACTGGTCTTGCAGCATTTGAAATTGTCAATCTTTAATCAATTGAAATTCTTCATTTTGTAGGATAAACTTCAGTGTGCTAAAGTTTCACGAGATGAAGTAGATGTAAGTATAGAATTGGTTTCAATGAAATGTTTGATCAATTTTGAGGAATTTTATTGAAATCGGTGTGTTTTGATTTTTTTTAGAAATTTGTCAGTGAACTGATTGTAAAGGCTAGAGAGCTGTACTAGTAGATCAACATTCTTATAGAAATGTAACGATGATGTGTATACAGTGTATCTTATTTTACATTTGGGCTTCCAGGAAATTGTGGCCTGGATCCTAGTTTCTTAGTCAGTGTGTCTGGGAACATTAATGAAGGGTTGTTAGAAACTTCAGAAGATCGATTTTAGCACACATCCATACACATAAGCACAGGTCTGATTTTTAGCTAACATGTATTAATAATGATCTATCAAAGAATGGGCAGCACCAGTATACCAGTATGTGGATGTTTATCAGTGAAATAGTCCACTGGGTTGTGTCCTATTCATATGGGGATCTACTTGGAATAACGATTCCCAGTCCGAGTGATTTTGCAATCTGTGTTACACTATGCCATATAAATGTTTCATGAAAGTACGTTAAGTTGTATTTTACATTCTTTTTTGATAATGAGGTTTTTTTAAATTTTGCCTTGTGTAAATGATATATAATGAAATAAGAGATTTGAAGATATTTTGGAACCTATCTGGACCAACTTTATTTCTACGTATGTATTAGCTTTCTGATAGTTTCATTAATTTAAAAATACTGGTACTGTAGAGTGTCTCTTCCATAATAGGGAAAATATTTACGTATAAATTTCTAGGAGTTTTAGTTTATGTTTTTTTTTGTGCAATCTATGGATATAGTAGGTCATAGGTCTTACTCTTAGAATACTTCTCTAAACACTAATAAGTAGTTTAACCTGATAGGTGATCTCCAAATGGAAGATAAATAAAAATGAATATCGAGTCAA
Source organism: Tubulanus punctatus (assembly GCA_036785005.1). Classification (NCBI taxonomy): domain Eukaryota; kingdom Metazoa; phylum Nemertea; class Palaeonemertea; order Tubulaniformes; family Tubulanidae; genus Tubulanus; species Tubulanus punctatus. The sequence continues at coordinate 8,215 of JAYMFW010154937.1, read as the reverse complement.
TGAGGCTTTTATACATTCTGACGACTTGATTAGTTTGTCGTTTTAAGTTGAAACCATCTCTTAGGTTCATGGCGTCTTAAAATTTGTTTATCCTCTTTTAAGTGCCTCTTATATGCAGATTTTTTATGTTGAATCACTGATCTCTCCTTTGTATGTACTTGGATGATATATTATTAATGTCAGTTCATAGACTAATTTTTTCATCCTGATCTCACTCACCTAAATTCTCTGCTTCACCAACTACTCATCAGTCTGATGTATTCCCTCTATGTATTTATGTATTTTTCTGATTATTTTGAGATTATGATGTTAACATTCATTTGATTCAATCTCAGGAGGAAATTGGTATTTAAATCATGGTAGTTAAATCATTTACATAGCAATTCATATCAAATTTTGTTAGAGCTAAAGTGAATTATATCATTTGCTTTTGCAAATAACCAAACAGGCTATATTTTCATGCTAAAATCATGTATGTGTTTGGCAATATGTTTCGCGTTTTGCATTGTGCTTCACTTGCATATCAGATCTGAATAAACAATGTACGAATATCGTTTTGCTTGAGAAATTTTGTATGTTTTAGGTAAGAATGTAAAAGAAAAATTTTAATATTTTTTTAGCAGATCACTGTTATATTTGAGTCCATTATATTCGTGTAAACTGCTGGATACTGGTCTTATGTTCTATGTAACTGATATCACTAGTCTTCTATTCTTTTGTTAACTATTAGATTTTTTGTAGCTTTTTTCATACCTCGATCTTTGTAACATAAGAGTACTAGATAGTGCACTGTTAAATCTCGAGTGCACCTTTTGTTAATGACTTAGGTCACCATTAATTCATCAGAGATTATACTATGAATCAGTGTATTCAATGTTCATAGGCTCAAAATTATTATAGTTGTGGCTATATTCCATCTGCCTAAGATCATTTTTCAAGGCACTGATTCTTTACACTTTGATCTTGAATATCATTTACATTTGTTTCTATTTATTCTTATATTAACTATCTATTGAGCTTATATCCCTTCTGTATAACATTATTTATATATCGGGTTTCATATAAACTACTGAATTACATATATTTTGACTGAATCTCGAACAAGAATGTTGATGCACTAAAATTACAAGAGATTTATTATATATATAGCTTCTGTTATTAGTCTCAGCTAATGTATATTTCATTTATTCCTTCATGTGCTGTAATTGTATTTGCATAGTTCATTAATCTCTAATTCATAAAATCATTAAGAATGTATTTATTCTCAGGGAGATCTATCTTGGCTATATAACTACTTTTGAGGAATCAACACATCTGTGCACATGCATGTCACCGCTTTTGGTTACAGCTTTTAATCAAGATATTCCCTGACTATAGTTATTTGTCGTTAATGGGATTGTTCAAAACATTGAAGTATATGGAACAAAAATATCGCCAGTAGTGTAAGTCAGTTATTGTTGCCTACATAATATTCATATTAGTGTAATAAAAGAAAACATGTCAGTTCATAGCCACTGATGTATGAACCTACGGTATGTGTCATGGATCCTCGAATCTGTGGTTGTGTAAAAATATTGTAAACCTAGTACCACTTCATGAAGTTACATCTATGCATTAATCTTCAACATAACACCTAATTTAATCATTTTCTCAATGCATTCTCTCTGTTAGAATTGCTTTCTATGAAATTAATCAACTTCACGTCCTTGCTGATTATTTACATTAGAAATATTTGGGAGTCTTCCACTGAATTTAATTTTGTGAGATAAAAAGCTTTTTCATTGATTCACTAAATCTTAAACCTTCAGAAATTCCCCTCTATTCTTAAAAATTGTGGTGTTTTTGGCAACTCAGTATTAGTAAAAGACATCTCATATGAGTGGAAATATGTGTGATAAACAATAATGTATTTCTAGGGGACCTGCATGCATTCAGCAAATGATCTATAAATAAAAAAGCTGATATCCTATTATCATTTCTAGGGTATAATCAAATTTGAATCAATATGAAAATTCATACAATTAGACTTTTAAAGGGAAATTTATTAAGAATTTGCAATTTTACAACAATAATACCAGGATTTGGAGAAATTATCGGTCTTCCCCTGAATTTTTTCCATCATAGATAGTTATAATATTTGTCACTTTGTTTGTTATTTGTTGAATGTTGTAAGATTTTTTAATAACAATCATATGATATTCAACATTTATATGTTGATGAAAAAATTCAATTATTATTTACCCTGCTGATATTGATACAAATTATATTTATGCAATTTGAAAAAATAATGATAATATAGATTATTTTATATTTATTATATTATGCACCTGATATATGCAGATCATGTTTGTCATCATCAGAGATTTTTTTTGTTATGGTAATTTTTGCAGTACTAGTTTTAACCATCAGAAGTCGTCCAATATTGATAAGATAGTAATTATCATTAACTGCTGTTCCAGTGAACAATTTTTTCTTTGTAAATTATATTATGATTCTGAATTGTAAATTATAGTATTATATAGAATACATTTGTGTTTTTTTGTTTGCTTATTGAAGGAGTCGTCATCCATTGGAATAAATCTTCCTCACAAGTGAGAAAAAAACTTAAAAGCTTTAAGTTTGAGATCGTGATGTCATTATCGTACCACAGATATTAGAAAATGTCCTTTGCCATGGCAGCTATTTATATATCTCATGATGCTACTAGTTGAGGGTAGTGTTAATAATTCTCTAGGAGGAGACCAGGGAAATGGGAGAGATGACACCATAATATGGGAGAGGTGAGACAAAGCCATAGTTCACACTTTGAACATTCTGGAGACATGGACAAATCAACATATTCACACCATGGACTAAGTCTATAACATATTTTTGCAGAATCGAAAGCTTTGTGTGCATACAGGGGTGACCTCCTGGTGCACATGAGTGGACTCCCCATAGATAGTAATTCTATGGATACACACTAAGAGTCATTAACTATTGATGATTATCTTTATTAATTGATATTGGAAGGGAGATTTCCCTGATAATGGTTATATCTTTATCTCATTAGGCTGAGATAATAAATTGATTTATCCAAGATTTCTCATTTTCTGAGTATAATACCATAGTCAGTAAATCGTCCCATGTTTATTGGCCGGTTCCTTTAGTGAAATCCAAATTTGTACATATGTCTTTTTAGGAAAATTTCTGTAATGTTTGAATGCAAAATATTGGTGATTTTTTAGAAAAGTATATATCAACTTAAGGAAAACATTCTGATCGAAATGGATAGTTTCTTAAAAACTTGAATTTCCTTATTGAACCAGAATTCTATGGTCCATGAATCATGCTGTTGATATACAGCAGTCGTTACTGAAGGCTTATAAACTGGTATATTTGATGTACATAGATCTTAAAATATCAATGGGAATAGGCAATGGTTCACGAGGGATTGCTGGATGTTGACCTTCCAATTTTTGTCTTCATTTCTCCTTCTACACACAAGTCCAGAAGAAACTCGTCCATATTGAAACCATGTTACAATGAACAATGTTCAATGTATAATTTCGTTGTATCAGTTTTCCTTGTAATGATGTTCCACTGTACACCAGAACGAAAGTAAAAGAAATCAATGCCATGAATTTTAGATAGTAAAAAAAGGATAATTTATTTAGTAAAAAGATTTTTACACATCCATTCTAAACCATGTAAATACATGAATAATTTACAACAATAATGTGTCTATCAAATAATTAATTCAATTTAATTCCATATTTCAGTTGAACTGCCTTGTTATCAACACTTATCATATATATCACAGATCATGAAGATTACACGTTATTACGGAGTGATTAATCCGACAAAATATTAATTGAATCGGTTCAGAAGGTAGAAAACACTAATTTCTATTTCTATATACTGGTTTGACAATAATTACGGTACATTATGGTAAACCTCATGATTCAAAGGGGATACATACAAATATCTACTGAATGTTTCACCTTGTATTCTTACATGTATTTCATACATACATACGATGTAAAACTAAGGGTAGAATTGTGTCAAAACGGCGAAAGCTTAAGATAGCAGTTAAGTAAGTTTTCTGTTATTTCATAAAATATTGCACATATAATTGGTGTATGAAAGAGTACATCAATAACTACCCGGTATCTAACAATCAACATTCAACATTATTTGAATTTCCTTCCAACAACAAGCATCCAGTTTAGTTGGGCGAAAGGCGAAATCACAAGCAAGAAAATATGCTTAACCTGAATTTCATTAATTTTTGCCAGAAACCTTTTCATCTGAAATGTAAAATTTGAATAGCTATCAACTTCATGCTTAGCACAAGAGAAACTAATAATTCCCTATAATTCTTAAATATAAGATTCTACACACAAAGCATTTTCTTTCACTCTCTAAAACACTTTTACAGGAGATAAGCACATTTTAAACGGTTAAAGAGACATTGAACAGATATTGTGCTGGAGATACAGGAATTTACTGTAAAGCAATAGATCGTTTCAGGACATACTTTTGACCTCATAAATCATGTTTTTAACGAGAGCCAAATGTGGTTCCTAACCTGAATATTCAATTTATCCACATCATCATATTGATATGACACCGCTAGGAGTTACAGTAGCTAATGCCAGCCTGTCCAGCTTGTTAGACATGCAAGAACTTGATGGTTTTAAAGTGCAGGATACAATTTCTGCAATATATAGAGTTTTCCATACAGCATAAAAAGCAATCTTGGATAAAAGAAAACAAAATAACTCGCTTTCATCGTTCAAATTAGAATTCTAAGAAAATTGAAATGATTCTAACAATCAGTCACCAAAAGAATACAAGACAACACTAATTCTACTAAGTAGGGTGAAACAGCGAGTTCTTCAGTTTTTAACAGTACATGTATGGTGGTGTCTGTTCTACCATGCAGGATAGACTGGAGTATATGACATTAAACATATGAAAACATATTGACCATAAATGAAGAGGCCAATTGATATGATACAGAGGTACCGGTAAACAACATTTAGGTAGTTGAAATACATTTGTACTCTCACATTTTTTCTTATCATTACTAGTCATATTAACTTCATTCAAGGTACTTAAATGGGAATACATGTACATTCTGACACCATTTCAAATTCGAAAGGATTACCATCACCAAGGGAATACCCAACATTCTCCATAAAAGCTAGATGAATTTATGTTCTTGATTCATGCCGGATAAAGGAGTACAAAGAGTACTATTTCTGGTTTAAGTGAACATACATAAACTTGTGAGACATACCTGAAGGGGAGGAACCATCAAGCAAATCTCCATCCGTCAGTTGATTGACGCAAGATTCGATCAACGCATCCATCATTCGAGCCTGTAGGTAAAATTAGTAGTTGGAAAAGATCAGTATTCTTAACTAAAGCAAAGCATATCATGAATAATTTTACAATACGAAGGAAAGGCACCTAACTGGGTACTAGAAGATCTGTAATGACAAATATCTGATTCAATGCTAATCGATTCAAATTTATTCAGAATTCTAAAAAACATTCATCTTACCAAGGCATTGACAGCTTTATTGTAGTGAACAAACCCCTAACTTCAATTCTTTCAAAAGGTTTCCAGTTTTTTGTACAATCTTAGAAGCATTGGAATATTAAGAATTAATTGCAGGAACATACATATACCTAAAGTTCATTCCTACCTGTCTTGAGAAAATTTGTAATAATTTAGTCCTCTGTTTCCTCGGATCTTCTTTGAATTGTAGAAACAAACACGGTATACAATTCCGGTTGGTCTCATCTCCTGGGGCTGAAAACTCCCAACTCAATTCTTTGTAAAGTAATCCAACTAATATTGACTGGAATGAAGAGTGTTGGGATACAATCAAACAAAGATATGTATCAAAAATATAAATCTTATCCTGTTCAAAAACAATTAACAATTGGTAAAGTGGAACCTTGTTACAATGACCACTGATACAACAAAATATCAGATACAAAGAAATATGTAATTCAGACCCAAATGTAAAAATTCAACTCATTTTGTGTTTGATTCAGATTACACCAAAACTTCAGGTCTGGACAGGTTTGTTGTAACATGGTTTCACTGTATTTGTGACCTGATAACAGTAGAACATGATTTTCAAAAGGAAGATATGTCATAATAACAAGAACATACTAAACTTAGAAATATTTAATTCTATATTGTTGGTAAACTGATTATCAGTCTCTGACTTAGTTGCAACAGCTTTTTTCTATAATCGATTCTACTGGAACTAATTACTAGTATACTTACAACATTAGTAGGATCTATAACATAAATACCATCTCTATTAATACCAATTAGTACATTAATGTCAACACTACTAGCAAACGATGCCAAAAACGAATTCATTGCTTTCTCAGTCTGTCCATGAAAGAATGCACACCTGGAAAATTACAATCATTGATGAATTAACAATCATTTCTTCAAGGTAAATGAAACCAATGGAATCAGGATACATATAAAACAAAATATCAAACTTCAAGAATGTTTACACAGTGTCTCAGTAAGCAGACCATGCTCACAAGCAGATTAGACAAGAAACGGTTTGTTTTTATGTGATGGATTACAAGGCTGCAGTAATCAGTTAAAATCTACAAATATAGCTGACATCAGACTCACTGAAATAAGTGAATAGTTTTTGAGATATATTAAGTGAATTTCTTTTGGCCCACCTCCTATATTGTATCTCTATAGATAATCTATTTCGCCAGTTGTAGTACCTATATATACTATATATACTGTAACAATCAGTTAGCAGAATTTGATAGTAATTGAAAATTATTGAAGTTACCCGTAATGTGGAAGAGTCCAACAAAATTCTAAATAGTCCATCATCAGTTGATATTTAACTGGTTCCGTAAACTCATTGAATCTAGTTGAAACTTGTTGATGATGATGTTGTAAAGACGTATGGGGTGCTTGCTTTGAATTGCACGATGACCAACCTCCTTTAAACACATGTTCTGGATAGAAGTCATCAACATTCTCTCTATAGAAACAAAACAATAATGTACATGTATTTTTTTAACAAAATTAAGTCTGTAGTTGTTTAATATCAATAATGGAGAAATATGGCTATGAAGATTTGAGAAATATTTTCCTTATGACGTATCCCCAATGAAATGCTTTTAATTCTCTATTGTATTCTATTGGATAATGCAAATCAATCTTATTTAATAAAGTCTCTACAAGTAATGCTGCTCCACATAGATCATTGATAACAGAGACATAAGTACATTACAAGCTTAATTTCTTACTATAAATTGAAAAGTTCTGACATTACGATCGCATTTCATCAGGACCTCAATACCGGTAGTCTTTTAGCATACAAAACCTGTTCATAAAATAAAATGTCTTGCCAGGAACCACAGACATATACACTCTTCTACATACTGGCCAAAAAACATAAATAATCAGATATACGCACTTGTAAAACTTTTCTGTATGAATTTTTGGATCATATTTGCCATGCTCGACAGTAATCTGAATTCCTGCTAATCGATGATAATCCTCTGACTCTATCGGATAACGCCCATTTACTACATTATAAACTGCCTCATAATATAAAAGTCGACGGAGCTTTGGATTTCTTTCCTATAAATTGTACAAATTAAAGTATATAGATAACGAAATAAAGGAAATGATTCTTAATCCAACTACATGCCTGATAATGGATAACAGGATATAGTGATATACATTGATGAAGTGATATCCCAAAGTACTTCAGTATATCACTCAATCAAAAATAAATGATACATGGACCGTACATCTTTAATTCTCTGTATTCAAGAAAAATAAGTTTAGTTTCACTATATAAATGTACATGTAATGATTTTACAAATTGAATGCTGGATAGAAATGTTTTGTACAGTCAACGTTTCTTCCCAATTTAAGCGCTTCTGCTCATTTGTTGCCTTTGATATCAATTTTGAATGAGGCAACGTACCTTCACAGATACAGATAGAAGTAAGATGATTGTCATTACTTACAGTTTTTTCGTATGACCTTGGAACTGATACTCTGCGACGTAACGTCAATACAGGCTCATCTATATAAGATATCATAATTCAGCGAGATCAGTGCGTTTATAACAAGTGCATATACGTTGAGAATGAATCATATTTTACCTCGTTCTATTTCATCATCATCAGCTGTTGAATATTTCTGAAGTAGTTC
>JAYMFW010154715.1:0-18449 GCA_036785005.1 Tubulanus punctatus | reverse complement strand
TGACTACTCTTCTGTATATTAACTGCATCCCTATAGTTTTCCAAGTGGGCATGAGGTCCCTGGACCCCTAGTTTTTTGAGATTTTCATCTTGAAAATTGAAGTGTAGTCTACACATCTGCTCACCAAAAATGGGGTCAATCAGATTCAAGATGGCCGACTGGCAGGCATCTTTGCTAGTCAAAATGAGCTTATTTTCTAATTTTTAAAGTTATCCATAGAGCTATCCCTTGAAATGTACTTATATCCAGAACTCAAAACCTACTGTTACAAAACATTTCCCTATTCCATCTTAGTTGCCTCATCTTAGTTTTAAAAAAAGCGGGATCATAATATTGCACAGTGCAATGCAAATCTAGTTACTTTCTGAATCTTGTTTTTGTTATTTCAGGGCGAAGATCAAGCACAGCCAGAAAATAGTCAACCATACAGGCTTAGCATGTGCTTTTAAAGTTTTGTTTCAAATGGCATTCGAGACATTTTTTGATGGGATTAATTTATCCGAGATATAACATAATGTACAATGTACCTGCGCAATGTATATTTGCGAATATGAGAGCAACATGTTTTACTCTTTTCAATGGAAAACTGTTAGATATAGAATGCAACTTAAGGTATTCTGTTAACTGTCTATATACTCACCGGTTAAGCTTTTTCTGAATATTTTTTGTTAACCAAGTTCATTTGGTTTGTACATATTATTGCCTATAATCCAAGTATATCTACCATAGTTTGTTAGGCTTCTAAAATCCTTATTAGTTCTTGAGATTCTTGTTCATGAGATCGAAACAGTGATCTAAGCCATAAAAGCGAAACTGTGATAGCATTGGCATATTTGAATGTACTCTTAATAGAAATGTAAAATAGATGTATTACTATATTTATATTCTCGTTTCTTTTTACTTATTTTTCATGGTGCATTTCTCAAACATGAAATTCAGTCCTTTTGTAGTAATTTTCGTTTATATTAATTGTGTATTAAGTATTCAAGTCCTGGTCGCTATTTCACAGGTCACAGGTTAATCCACTAATATCAGTGGCAAATAGGCTATAAAGAAACAATCCTCTCAGTGCTCAGATCAATGTTAAAATGGTGAGTTTTGAAAGAAATAAATTGCATTAGTATTAAATACAACTTATGTAAAACTTGTATATCGCAGAACCTATATGAAAAAAGCTGCCCCCAGACATACGACGTATTAAGGAACTGACATAATTTCACCATTTTAAGTCTTGGTAATATCAACTCAGAATTCCGCAGCCAATAAAATTTGATTAATCAACCAAAGACTAGGGGTCCAGGGACCTCATGCCCACTTGGAAAACTATAGGGATGCAGTTGAGATACAGAAGTCACAAAGAAATACTATACTAGAACGCAGCACTGATTAAAGGATATAATGGTGAATTTGGTAATCTGGACCTTGACTGACCTAATTTTAGATAGGCTCATGTTCCTTAGCTACAGTAAAAATCAGCACTCAAGGACTAAAGATGCAACAATTTTGTTGGCTTCATTTCAATTGAGTAAATAAACAAAGTCAGTGGTATGGTACCACCTATGAAAACCTGATCAATAATTCCTGGTGTGCCGATAGCCCTTGAGTAGATAGACCTACATACCAAATATCAAGGCAATAGCTCATTGCAAAATGAATACCTCGAATAACTTAGAAAACAGGTTAAAATAGCTGATTACAAGAATTGAAGAGGGCCCCCGTCAGGGCAATAAACTGATTTCCCTCTACAGATGGACGGATGAAGGACGAAAACCGAACGCAATAGCCCGCTGGGACTTAAGTCCCGAGTGGGTTAAAAAACAACTAAAAGTTTTAATTGCTTCTTGTGTTTATTGGTTTATATAATGTAAAGGCAAAAGGATTCATACAATTTATACAACAATAAATAATCTGCACAGAATATACATAGTTATAAATGTCAAATTATCATAAAATATAAAGACTGTAAGAAGAAGGAAGTAAATGCATTAAATTTAAATGGCTGCAAAGTATCTAGTCATCATAATGATTACGGTACTCAAGTCAAGAGAATATTTCTGAGTAACCTGTATGAAGTAAACTACCCTGGTACAGGTAACCAACAAGGATTGATAGACAATGGCCAAGAGTCTAGTGCTTCTATAATTAATCCTCATGCTGCCGCTGATGTCAATGGCGGTTCATACTAATATCGTCACTGAGATCCGCCGGACGTCCTCGGTCAAAACGCAAGCAGGTGAGCAACAAACAAGGGAATTTTATCGAAATTTTCGTTAAAAGACCCTGGCCTGGGGGCAGTTAGTCCATGTTAGCCACTGCTTACTGCATTGTGAAATCTACATGTTTCAGTTTGAGCAAAAGTGACAGAGAAGGCAGTTGATGGAACACAAGTGTGTTGTGTTATTTAACAGTTTATTCAACTACAATCTCGGCCTCTGCATAACAGTAGACAGAGGATCACACATGCTGACCACGTCGTGTAACTGATCAAAGGCAGAATTTGATGGAAAAGGGCACTTTTCTGTCACACTGGTCATTAAAACACAGACAAAGGGTGACTTGATGAAAGACTTTTCACAAAAAATAGCACATATTCTGAAGATATGTTATTTTTGTTAAAAGTCTTTCATCAAGCGCACAAAAAACTTTACCTTGTCATGTGACATGGTTGAAATAGTCTAAATCCACCCATGTGATGATGACTAAGACTTAGAAGTACGGACCCAGTTTGAAACATGTATGAAGGCAGAAATAACAACAAATTTTTACCGAGTAATAAGGTTAGAGACAGTTGGGGGACGAAAGATTACTTGATTTAATTTACTTCTTTTGGTATGGAAGTAATAAAGCGGGTGTGCTAAACATGTTAGTGTAAATGTAGTAAAATGTATGGAATTACAAACAAGATAACATAATAGCCATAAATTAACAATTACTTAATTCAACAGTGCATAAAACGATTGTTAATATTTCAAATATGACAAGTTTAAGTGGAAGCAAACAGTTCGTTAAGATTTCGAAAGCAGATGAAAGGTTGAGTATTTTGTTCAGAAACTGTACACACCTACACAATACATTGTCTATTACTAGTCTATCTAAATATATATACATGTTTACAAGGCTATATACAGAAATATTAATGGAAAAACTTTAACAAATTATGATGATCAACAAGGGGAATGGGTGCTATAATGTGATCGTATCACAAACAATTGGAGATCATAATAAATTTTTCCTGGATAGAAATTTAAAACATCCATCTTTTGGTATTTATGTACAATGTTGAAAAAATTATGGTATTTCTGGAGCTGACTTCGTGGAATGAGACGCTTAGTGCAGAGATGATACATTTAGTAAGGTTTTTCCTCTGAAATGTTATCACTTAATCTTCAAACTGAACACTAGTTCAAAACTGAGACTAGTTCAGACATTCCATAGGAAGTCACAAAATGAGACTGATTGATTTCAATCCTTTGGTTTACTGATGCAGAGAAGTAGCTAAGAGCAAATTTAGATAAGTTAATTCTGCATCTTATGAAACTACTCCTCATCACATCATGTTCCTAGCTTCAGCATCCATTATGTAACAACAAAACAAAATGTGATAAAATTTGAGCAAAAATCAACAATCAAGTGTTAGAATATGAAAGTCTAGCAGTCAAGAATTATGTTTTTTTTGCATTTGACATTATTTTTAGGAGCAATAGACGAATTCTACACAATTTCACACTATCACTTCTCTGACTAGCAGAGGAAAGACAGAAATAATTAATAAATTTGTAGAGATTTAGAGAGACCAGAGGTAGAAATTCATGTTCATTATGCAGGCTTGGCCCTTATGACTAACAATCAATACCTTTCACACATAATTTACAAGCAGTTTCATTTCTTTAAGACATACAAGCATTTCTACGAAAATGTAGCCTAACCAGTCATAATATTTTCCTATCAGTTTCATCAAAAACAAATAACTTAGATCTAAGTTATTTGTTTTTGGTTTCATGTATATTTGTGTCTACATCAAACAAACCATTTTACAATTATGTATCACAGCCGACGTGCATCTCATGAAAATCATGTTTGATTTTTTTTTTCAAAAACAAAACTATTTTGGGAAACAACATTCATTCTCCCGAAATCACAAATAGGATTTGAAAAATTATGCAGTGCACACATACAGATATTCATAATACATTATTTTGGAACGCTTATAAGTAATTTGAACAACACGATAAAAATGTTTGGTCACATCTAAATATGTCCAAGCATATCAAATTGAAGCAAGGAGAACATTTTGCATGATTGGCTAATTAATATCACAGGGATTGCAACAGATGAACTGCTATCAACAACAATAATTACTTAAACATTATAATGATCAGAAACCATTTTTAAAAGTCTAATAAGAAAATAGGCCAATAATTGAAACCTTTTGCAGATCCTTTTTTGAAATATTTGATAATTGGAAGGATTTGGAAGAAAAATAATAGATATATCAGTATACTTTTTTTCTCTAAAGCTGAGTTACACGACTGACTATAGTCAGATATATGCTACTTCAAACGTCAAAATTGTCGGCCATAGCAGCATAAGGGTTAAGCAAACAAAATAAAGATGAAGTTATGCCTGCTCAGGTCATCTGCAATTGTTCATGGACTTATTTTACTTGGGTCAAGGGCATGAATTTCAAGTTGATCGTAAGCTCTCATCTCCCTGATGGTAATTTTCTGCAGTCATGATGACCCGAGTTAGGCTTGATAAATGGTACGCATACAAATAAAATTGGTCTACGGTATACGGATGTTTATAAATCATTTTCGAAGATGTGAAACATTAGCCCTGTTGTACTAACTGTTATTGCTCATTTTACAGCTAGGTACAACATTAGATCAGCACTTATTCAAATTGAATACCTGATGTTAAAATGTATTTATTGCAGTAAAGATATTTTATATGTATACATATACTTGTCTATTATTTTTGGTGCTATATCTCTACCTATGAGTGCATTTGATTTTTATTTTATTACATTTTTTCGATTTTATGAATATGTTTTGCATCTTTGTTATATTCGTTATAGTATTTTGATTTTTCCGACAAATAAGTAGCTATATGTACCAGAAGGTGTCCATTCATAAGGATATACACATGTAACATGTACATTCATTTGAGCTTAAATAACATTTTTATTGTATATTGATTAGTACTTTGAAGGATGAATTTCATAACATAGAAATCTTATAAGCAGTCTGAATTCAACTGTAATCACCCAATCCAGTTCAATAAACGCCGCCATTTCATTGCATATGTACAAGGTACAAGAGCATTCATCTCAATCCGAGAACTAGGAAATGTTTTTGCCCTCAACTTGGAGATCATCTAAAACAGTAACTTTTTACCGATTGTGCAAAGCATAGAAAGAATATCGTAACTGGAGCAGGTTTCCAATATACTCCGCCTGCAGTGGTTTCATTTCTCCACAATATTACGAAATCCTAACCACTGTACATTCATGTGAATTTCTCTGTTTGTCTAGGGAACTAGACAAGTTGATTTGCTTTACGATTATTTCAAAATGCCTGTTGGCTCCGACCAGGCTATAAGATTATTCAAGAATGGCGCTTACACTTACGCGTTCGTAACAAATGTGCAGATTGGTCAGATATTGGATGCCGTACATGGAAACACAGCCAAGATAAGCAGTGGTTAGTTCAGTCAATACGAAAGTAGAGCCGAATGAAACGCTGCGAAGGGAGCGTACCTTTTCAAATGAAATCTTCGATTTTGCTGAAACTGGTCAGTTTTTGATTAATTCAGTGATCATTGCCAACCTGACTGCTGCTGATGTTGTTCCTACCCTATATAAGCCAAGTTGAGGTCTTCCGATACAAACACTTTTGCTATCAGGCATGGATCCTGGGAATGTAGGACGTTTGAATTAAGTTATCTTTCAAGGTTCTGAAAGTGAGGCTCTGTAGCCTATGCAGTACTGTTACATTTCTATAATTAAATTACCTCACAAAATCCGAGATGCTCTCGATAATAAAAGAAAGTCACATGTAATGAATATTTTCACAGATTGAAAAAACTTATCTAAAACTTTTCAACAAGATTTTAGTCTACGTCATTTTTCACCTTATCCATGAGACCACTTTGTCCAGAAAACTTAACATATTCAATAAATACTAAGTGCTTGGTATCGTGTGTGTCAGAGTAGTAAATAGTCATGTGGTCGGATATACAAGATATAGTAATATACATGGAATAATCGGAAAATCTATACACTTCTGTCGTGTTCAAGCGTTGAATATCTTCTTTATCGTATAACCAGGCATTGAATAGAAGAATAGAGCCAGAATTATTGCGAGTAGAAGGAATATGATAATCTTCAGTATCACCCATTTGTAATTATGCCATAGAATGTATCTGATCGACTTTAACGGGTTCAAGAACCATATAAATGAAGAATCTGGTCGGCTGAAAAAATATGAGAAATACATTAATTTTTAATTGACAGTTTGACAGTTTTAGCATCCGCCAAGTATGTCTCCCCTGAGGTACACAGATAATATTGCAAAATTATATTATCATGATCATAATGCATATTCTTGTCCCTCACCACAATTAGTCTCTACTGTGCTTAAGGTCTCAAGGGAGATGGAACTGCGCAGCGACTGTCAAATATCCCCCACCGGGGAGACATAAGTATCTATCGGCAAAGTTTGTATGATCATTGAAAAGTTTCTGCCCATTTAGCGAAATGTTTGCAAGAAATTACATCATTTACTACTAGCATCGAAGTGCTTTCAATATTTAGTGTTTGAATCTATGAAGTATAGGTCATCTATTGACATCTTGCCTACACTGAACATAATATAACCTCATCAATCGAATGTTAAAGAACTTGGCCTGACTTCAAAGTATAACTTAACCGCTAGGAGTAAATTATGATATGACAGTCATTTAGAGTAGCCATCACTAGTGAATGAGCATACCACATCTGTGAAACTCATCCCCTATTTGAAATGCGTTTCAAACTTACTTTGGTTTATCTAATGGCTCTGGTTCACTTCTACCCAGACCAGCTGGATGTTTCTCAGCCTCTTCTAACGTGAATAAATGAAGCTCCGCCTCAACCTTACCCTGAAATTAAAGGCGACGATCCTTTTCAAAGTTACCTGGAATCTTAAAGACTTTTGTCAACCAGTGTTACATGGTCTTGCCAAAAAGGGATTACCAGTACGTATCTTGTCTTTCCAAAAATTCCCATCCAATCTTTCCCCCCCATTCATACTGTGACATGGTCAATATTAGCTTTTAGGTATGCTCCTGTATTTCCAAATATTTCAATCCAATCTTTCCCCTTTTCATACTATGACATACGGTACCTCTAGATATGCCGCTGTCTTTCCAAAAAATTCCTATCCAATCTTTCTCCCTTTCATATTGTGGCATGGTCAATATTTGCCTTTTAGATACAGCCCTGCTTATTTTGAAATACATTGAGATGAGATGAGGTGTTTGCTTACCGTTAATTCCATTTCTTCACTGTTTTCATCCTTGACGGCAAATGGCCACCAACCTTTGACTCGTTTCTGCTTAAAAAGTGACATCTGTGGAACACTTCCATCAGTTTTCAGCATATCAAGTGTGCATCGTTTCGAAGATTTGGCTCCACGAGGAAATCTATTCAAATCCAAAGTCAACGACCCTAAAAACAATACAAGTACATGGTAATAAATTTCCAGCTTGCAGTGTCATAGAAATATTCTATTTGAAATCTTTCTTATTTTCAAGATTCAACAACTCAATTCTGATCCAACCAACTGACATAAGAAGGGTATCTCAGAGTGGCCACTTTTATTTGATTTACATTTTCCCTGACTATTCCCTGACATGTAAGTTGTTTTCCAGACTTCAAAGCATTGACGAAAAACTGTTTGATTATATGCGTGGTCTAACTATCTCAACATGTTTCCTTGACTTTTCTCCAGATTTATAGCTTTTTTTTACAAAATTCCCTGACTTTTCCATTTTCCAGGTCAGTGGTCATCCTGTATCTTAATACACATTACTAATTTGGAAATATGTGGGATAGATGATGAATAACAATATGCACCTAATGTTTATTGGAAGGAACATTTACATTTTTGATGTACCTGGTTCAGGTATGTTGGGAGAGACTTTATCCTTGAAGTAATCATTGAATCACTCGCATAATGAATGCATTGTTAACGTGAAACCCATCATAGTTTCGGTCAATCACGTAAAGTTAATTGCTGAATGGGCGGATATAGCATTTTGGCTATTGTTCAGCACTTCAAAATTGTAAACAAAGGCAATTGGTTATAAGCAGTCTGTTTGATTTATATTTCGGGCATATTTTGGTATTTCCTATTTACTGATCCTTGAAAAAAAATAACGAGAGAAAATATCAGGAATTTCATTCTCGTTTTATACGTATAACCGCATATAAACAATTCAAATTCTAGATTTAATTGCTAGGATTAGGAAATGTTGTGAATTGTTGGCTATTTATTTATTCAATTTCAATGAAACACATTATAAGCGAAGCTAAATAACCACTGGTCAGAGTGAGCAATTTATTACCAAAATAAACACCGTAACCCTGGTATCTATGCATTTTCAACGGTATGAGAAATTTTTGCTATGTTTTGCGACACAAAACCAAAGGTTAATTTATAAACCTCAAATGTTTTCTTTAAATTAGTGTAATGTTTTTTTTCAGCAGACATCGGGTTACTTGTAAAATGAATTTTGAATTTAGTGAGAGTTGTCAAATGTTAAGTTTGTCTAATAGCCGTAAATTCGTTATTTTCCAGTCGATTTTAATAAAATTTTCAACTCCATACGCAGAATATGGCGGTTGTCAGTAATCCGACCACTGCGCATGTGTACAAATGAGTGTATTACATTAAATTGCTATATGCATCTGATAACATAACTTTTGTTAGAGCGACGCTTTCTAGACATCCACGGCGTTGCTAACCGAGTCCATAACTATGATAGGTTTCGCGTTAACAATACATTGTATTGTGCGAGCGACCTCCATTCAATGATTACTTCAAGCTTTATCGGAGCCAATGATTATAATAAATCACAATTTATTCACATGACTGAAAACTTTAACTGGGAAATGCACCCTATTTCCCCATGATATAGTTTTATGATTGAATAGCTTGTTTATTCACACACCTAAGAAATCATCAGCAGAAAAATGATCAGCATCCCAGACTTGCAGATTTAGTCGAGCTGGGACTTTGGTCTCTGTTTCATCCCATGAAAACAAAGATTCCTTTTTCGTAATGACTATTTTTTCTTCAGCGACTAGATAATCAAATGGGTACATAAACCGCCAGTTGAAGTTACCCTCTCCAGTTAGTGACCTAGGAGAAAAATATATATCTTTCAGATATAATTACATATTATGGTATACTAGAGTCCTAGTTGGCCACTTATGATTTTAATCTCATTTACAGGTGTGTAAATTTTCAAGGATCTTCACAATTGTTGGATTTTGTCCATACAATTTTATCTAGATTTTACTAGGTTTCAAAATTTTTTACCCTTCTGCAGGTTTTAGAATGGTAATTCAGACATCAACTTAAGCGCATATTTGGCTTCCCTTCAGAAAATCCTGTCAACACCTATGTAAAAGCACTGTGTGTAAAATGTAGTCAAATGATTTAGCATTCAATCATAGCCATGGTACCTGTAATGTATATCAGTGCTTTGACAATCTTCTGGTCCTTTCAGCCATCCCTTCACATAGATATCACTCATCTTCTCGCCAGTGAAGAAGGCATCATCTTCCAGTACAACATCATCAGTATTCCATATCACACAACGAAGCTCATAGCTACACAAGTAAGATCAAAATAATTCTAGATAAGCTCCGTTTCTGCATAACATATAATGAAGATAATTGATGACAGATTGATACTTTCTCAAAGATATTGAACCAATTTTCTGTAGTGTGAAGGAAGCAAAAACAATATGCTCAACAATAGTATCATTATAGGACTAAAACATTTAAAAAACATTCACCTCTTCGGTTTTCTAGGTGATATGTCGACTGGTGCTCCAGGCAGTGGCATATCCATTGGGAACATGTCTACCCACATTTCAACCTTACCCTAAAATCAAAGGACGCAACATCATCAACATTTACTATCTACAACAAATTGAAGATTTGGAATCAGAATCATACTCAAACCTGTTCAATTCCAGGTTTTTCTGGATTGTAGAGTGCACGGGTTTCAACATGCTCCGGCACGAGTTGTGTTCCAACTTTTGGTATTTCATGCCAGTTGTTCAACGCAGCCAATGCTAAATGTTCATCAGTTGCTTTTACAATTCCTGAAAAGAAAGCTGATCATGTAAGTTAGATTCTTTAATGAGGAATGAATGAAATTTTCAATAAATTGGATATATGAAGTGAATTTTACATGCAATTTAGGTATCTACTGACAAAATATCGGGTCTATGGGAATAGGTACCTTACAATGCAACAGGTATATCACAAACTAACACCAGACGCAAGGACAATTTCACCATAACCCACAATGATGCATAAATATCTATTCTACTCATGATAATAAATCCTAATCTACTCATTCAATCTAAAACATACCAAAATCTATCATGCTATACCCTGAACTAACAACTGTCTTGGGCATGCTGAGGTTTCATTTTAAATGACAATATTTGGACTTTAACTTCATTGGAATCTGAACCGGAACCCAGCACGTCTTTATATTAAACTACCAATTATCTCAGTTGTAACAGGTTAAGTAACTGTTTCGAATCAGTTAAGTTAGTAAAATACTTATTCTTTATGACATACTTATATCAATTATGACTTTGCATGACTATGACACATTTTTATTACTAACAGATGACTAACAAACCTTTTTATACACGTAATTACTAACCTTCCGCAAGACTTTTGAAGAACACTTATGAGTACATGTAATCGGTGATATGTGAATAGAATACTACGTGTAACATTCAGTGATACGTGACATTTTTAGCAGGGGAAAATGAGTGAGCAATTTTTGCACAGGAGACATTTAAATTGCGTTCTTTTTAGACATTTACACATTAATCAAATTTATATTGTTAATGCCTTTGCGTAGAAGCATAGTGTTAGGTTTGAGTGGCTTCATATCTGCTGCATTAGCAGTAGAACATCTAGCGATTAGTGTTGAGGATTAGTGTCTTAACAGAAATGCACATGTACTAAGCTCTATAAATAGTTTATACAGGAACATGTACATGTTACATAGTACACATGTCTACACGGGAGGTATACACTTTTCATATACACGTATTATGCAGTGTCGAAAAAATTATATACATCGTATCTATGTGGTTATATATCACTTTTCACAACAAAACAATTCAGACATGCTACAACATGTAGACTGGCTTATCGTAGTGACGGATCTCCGAAGCAGCCTGTGTTTTCATTTGTAGTTTTTGTCAAAAATCACTGATGACTACCTGATTATATTAAACCTTTTACATTGCCTAGATGATTAAGATTATTCAACAAAAGTGGTCGAGGGAAATTCAAGTGGGACCTTTTAAAACTATAGTTGAGGGAGAGTTTATCCTTAACCACAGAATGAAATGCATTCATGCAAGCCCAATACCCTTGACCAAAAATGGCCTGCCATTTTAACAGGGTATCATACCATATCTTTCACTTAATGACAATGATGTAGTAGAAGCCAAAAGATATAATCTACATATGCAAAAATGAAGTACATGTATATGTATCGTATGATCATAGATATAAATAAAAGATGTTTTAGATGTTACTTGAGAATAAAATGAAGAGCGCAAAACAATCAAACTTGTACCAGCTTGATGATATATATATATATAGATGAAAGACATTTGGTTAAGATGATTGGAACTGTAGTGCAAGGTATACAAGATATCTTGTCATTAATGTCTTACCCTCAGGGTTGTTTTCTTCTGTGTTGTAGTGCAGATGGGTAATGATTTTAATAATGATAAAATAATACATCATCATGTTATCAAAGTAAAATTGATTGATTGTTGATTGAATACAGCACTAGAATTGGAGGCCTTTCAATGATACTCCTCTGAATCAAAGGTGTCCTCTACAATTCTGAAGGTTCAAGTCTATCTATATGATATAAGCAAAGCAAAAGCTTTCATGTCTAAAAGCTGAAATGGCTGCGTTGTAATATTAATGTCTTCAAGAAGAGAAAATTCAATTTCTCAGTTAACAGGCCCCTCCAGTGATGCTAAAACGGTCATTCAAAGTCCAGAAGACACTTCATGATCATCATCTTCACGAGAAAATAGTGTTTTGTGTTCCTAAACCAACTTTTGTTTCTACAAAGTCTGCTTCATTCTTCACTCACTACCTACAGCCCGTCTGTCAGGCTATCATTACACAAAACACTACCTTGTGTTTGATGATTATTTTTGTTGTTTCTGCCATTGTCCTCTGACTCACCATTTTCGTCCTCTAGCTCCATCGGACCCGTAAATACCCTATTACCAACTCGCACTTTTCCAGGCGAGTAGAATGGTCCGTCTACCTTATAGTCCTTGCATAGTTTAGCAAGAATCTGCGTTGGTTTGTGTGGATCCCTCCATGCATTATAGCCATGTCTACAAAATATTGACAACATTTATCTATTAGATACTTTAGGCGTGGTGATTTGGGGCCTGTGGAGATAAAAGCTATATATATATATTAAGTTCTTCGACAAATTTCAGGAGCCTTGAAAACTTCATAAATGATCACCTGGTTAGGGTGACTGTTATTGTTTTAAACTGAGACCTAAAATGATATGTATACAGTGTCTCAAAAAAGTGTTACTCCTGAATTAAAGTATTGTTTCAAAGGGAAAAACTGTAATTATTGCAACAAAATGTGGTTTTATTTGATAATGAGACAGTTAACAGTTTCTAATTGCAATTTTGTCAGGGTACCGCAGGACCCCATTGTTGGGCAAATTTTTCGAATTTTCTTGAACATCTTTTTCCCGTGTATTTTTAAATAGCTTCGTCGGTCAATCATATAAAGGGATGAAGTTTTCATCTTTCAAAACTGTGGAAAATTACTTTTCGAATAATGTAAACGGGAATTTTGTACTTTACAACAATTAAAAGCGGTAACGATGTGAAAATGCGTCGCCATTTTAAAATCTTGCGTAGTGCAATCAACGAGAATTTCTAAGTCGATGATATCTCAATCATTTCCTAAAAGAATTTTATGAAAATCAGCGAAATGATTGACAATTTGATCGTCTTTCATGTGCAGTTTGAATTTTTAGTTTACTGTCTGAACTTATTGAGCTATGGCTATTGAAAGTTGAAAATCGGCCTTTGCGTGCCACCAAGGCACCAAGATCAGCCGTGTGTTGAGTGTGTTTGAGGCCATTATTTTTCAAATAAAAATCGGTTTTGGTGGGAATAAATCGAGTCCTTACAAAAGTACACCTATCTTTAATTGAAAATGGATTTCTGAAACAAATTAGGTAGACGTATAAGATTCAGCTGATCGGGATAAGTTGTGGCTGGCACTTGGGCTCTGGATGTGCGTTTAGTATTGTTACCAAAACGATCATACAAATTTCACGATTTCATGATTACCATGAGTACCATCTCATAAGTCATATCGATAACATTAAAATTAATGAAAGTCAAGAATATTTCAGTTTTGCTCATTCACACTAACAATGAAGCTATTTTCAAGGATAATTTAAGAAATTTCTCATACATCATTTAGAAAATAAGCATGATTTTATTTTGGATGATTTTATATAACATAATTTCCCATTTCCGTCGGCCTACATCGAAAAATATCAAAGAAATAGCCAATTTTCAGTCACACATATAACAAAAAAAAATAATTTAGGTTAGAAAATCACTATTCAGTATTTTCCGTCCATTCAATGCTTAAATATAAATATTTTCTAGTCTAACACGTTTAGCTGAATTTGACTGTAACACGCGTCACACAGGCTTGAGACAGATATTTTATTCTTGGCAAAATGCATTACTGTTCATAACTAACAGCTGAAATAGGGACCAAACTTTGCTTTCACCCAAAAAAATTTTCATTCCATTTTAGCCTTAAGTTGATAAGATTTCCAAAGATATTTTCATCATTTTTCCTGAAGTAAACTTATTTTAATTAATGAAAGGTAAGCCTCAACACACGGGGATCGTGGCGCCTTAATGGCGCGCAAAGGCCATTTTTCACCTTCCAATAGCTATGGCTCAAAAACTACATAAGGTAAACAAAAAATTCAAATTGTATATGAAAGATAATTGAATTACCTATCATTTCGCTGATTTCCATAAATTTCTTATAAGAGATGATTAAGATATCATCGATTTAGAAATTCACGTTAATTGCACTACGCAAGATTTTAAAATGGCGACACATTTTCACAACACTACTGCTTCTATTTGTTGCTACGTACAAAATCCCCGTTTACATTATTCGAAAGGTAATTTTCCACAGTTTTAAAAGAGAAAACTTCATCCCTTTATATAATAGAGCAACACAGTTATTCAATAACACGCGCGAAAAAATTGTTCAAGAAAATTTGAAAAATGTGCCCAACAATGGGGTCCCGCGTTACCCTGACAAAATGGGGGATAGAAACTGTAAACTGTCTCATTAGAATATTAACTAAACATCACCAAAGTTTGGGATGTGATTTGTCACATTTTTCAATGTGTTGGTTTCATATGCTTAACATATTTCAATGGATTGGTCTGTTTGGTCAAGTTGGGAAATTCTCCTTCATTATGCTTCCAGCTCATAATCACATGAGATGTTGTCACTTCCGGTACCTCACTCGTCGTATTGCTTCTCGTGTTGAGTGGATGTGTTTGAGAGTTTCCCCCTCGTCAAACACGGTGGTTGGTACCTCGTGGCCTATAATTTTGTTAATCTAGATTTCAGGTAAAATATCTTTTTCAGTAAACTAATATGCTGGGATTCAACTGAGCCAGTACTATTGGGTTGTTATATATCATATGTAATAATACTTTCTTGTTATATTACTTGTTGACAATTGGTGGTCTTGGTTTTAGGCCCTCGCACAATAACACCAAAAGCCAAAAGAGCTTAAAAAATTATCAACGAACCTGAAAGGTGTCGGGTAATATATAGACAATATTTGTTATATGAATTTAAGACTAATTACAGCAAAATTGAGCCGGAAGGAATATTTATATTATATTATTATTGTTATAAAGACTTGAAGAAGTAGGCATTTATACGAAAATATTATATTGCCGAACCTTGGTATTATATACCGTCATATAAAAGAAAGATATTGCTAGAATGGCATTTAATATATCTGAGACGCCCGAATTGGGGGAAGAAGTCGGGATACCAGGTGAAAACTTTGAATTTGATGATGATACTAGATACATGCAAAGCTCAATGAATGAGGGACAGAATTCACTGGCATATGAACTGTTAACAAATACTTATAATATGAAGAAAATCCCTTCAAGAAAGGTTACGAAAGAGAATCTACCAGCAGCAGCTGGATCTAGTAATGCAACTGGGCCTAATGATTCTGAAATTTAGAATCAAATCCTGTACTGAAAGAATTCCTAGCCATGAAGGCCCGACTTGATTCATTAGAAAAAGGTAACATTGCTTCTAAAGAAAGGAAAATCATTGATACTAATGATAATATAGATAAACGTGAATCGGAAGGATTCAATTTCTTGATTGAGGCACAACCTCATCCTGATGATCAAATGAATGAATTATTTGAATTCTTCAACTCATATTTAGATAACATTAAGGTCAAAGGACCTCCTATTCGGCCCGAAGTGGCCAACATTATTAACAAAATAGTAGCCAACTCGAAGGCCGAAGAGCCTGAAGCTAGAAAGTTATATACCGAGAGGACTGATGTTGTAGCAAAATCTTATTTATGTCCGTCAAATGTAGCTGCGTTATCGACCACTAAGATTAACTCTTCAGTTTGGTCATAATTACCAAAAGGGGCCAGCAGCCCTTGATGCAAACCTTCAACAGGTGCAGAATTTTTCTGTCAAGAGCATGATAGCTATTTGTCACGCGGTTGAGCTATTAACTGAAAACGCTAATGTGATCGGAGAGCGATCCATCAGAAACTTTATGATGCTCTTAATCTAATGGCCAGGGGCAACTATGCGCTCAACCTGAGACGTGATTTAAAAACGCACTTAAATCCGTAGTTTAGGTCTCTCTGTTCATCGTCTCAGCCAATAGGTGAAGACCTATTTGGCGATATTTTAGAAGATAAGGCGTGTGAAGTGAAAAAATCAAACTCTTTAGTTCAAAGATTTCTGGACAGAGGCTATAAAGGGTACAACAGAGGTAACCGTGGAAATACGGTTTGAATAGATTTCGGCCATATAACACGGCTAGCAGACCATATATGAATCGCCGAAAACCAAATTTTTGGAAGTGAGACCAGCTGCCGTACCAAAACAAGTAACCAAAGTAAGGAATTATTATTGTTTACCGGTGGCAGGTCGGTTAAATATTGGATGACACTAACCAATGACCCATTTATTCTTACTGTGTAACAGGTTATCAGAATGGGAGAGTGAACCTCCTATAAAAACTGATATACCAAAATGTATAAAATATTCTAACAAAGATTGTGATGCAATCAATGATTTAATACTGTATCTAATTTCTTACAAAGAAACATTATTGAATTTGCAAAAGTTGATAATGAACAATTCATCTCTAACATATTTATTGTTCCTAAAAGAGATGGCAATTATAGATTGATTTTAAATCTCACACAATTAAGAGCCATTTTATTCAGCATTAGATGTTTTAATAACATTTTAGTCAACCAACATATTGCCTATTGCCTATATCAATAATCAAGGTGGAACAAAGTCGCAAGACTTAAATGATATTACCCGAATTGTTTGGGAAGAATCTGTATCATTAGGTAGTTGGCTACCACTCATACTTGGAGTATCTAATTATGAGGCAGATAGATTATCTATTTCGGTTAATAAAGAATCGATGTTAAATCCAAATCAATTTAGATAAATGACTCAAAGTTTAGGGTTACCAGGTATAGATCTGTTTGCTTCCCGACTAAATACACAATTAGAAAAATTCTTTTCTTGGTATCATCCTAATGCATATGCTGTTGATGCCTTTTCTGTGTCATGGAAGCAATGGTTTTGGTATGCCTTTCCACCTTTAAGTCTCATTGGTCGATGTCTATCTTAAATATGTCTCGAAAATACTCATGGAATTATTAATGTTCCTAATTGGCCAATGCAGTCATGGTATGGAACGCTAAACAAGATGCTCCTCGGAGCATGGCGGCCACCTTCTGTATAAGGCAATTCTTAGTACTACGTGTACGTGAAAAAGGGACTATGGATTGTTTGCACATCCAACAATCACAGTGGAAAGACACCATAGCCTAAATGGGAGCTAGATATTAAGACTGTGTCTACATTAAGACTGTATTTGTTTAAGATGAAACTGAGTTATAAAAAGGTTCTTGTAATGCATTATACTACTGAAATGATTTGGCGTTCATCTTCCAAACAAAGGGATGGCTCCGACAATATTTATTACACGCCTGGCTGACGGAGCCACCCGTGATTGACCCTCGTGTATCAACGACGAATGACGTAAGGTTGTGTGTTTCAAACTTGTTTTTTCCAGGGATAATGAAAAAAACTACAACGCCGAAATTTTGACGATAAAGATATTAACTTCAAATTTCTATCAGTAACACGGCTTGGATGTTTGTTTCATGCAAAAATCCACGTAGTATCAAGTCACACGATCGTGAGCATTTTATTCTGCGGATTTTATTTTCGTGAATTGACCCGCTATTACTGGTGTGCAGAGTTGAACTAACAACCTTTTATCAAGAGGATTATCATTTCAAACTGTTGAATTAATTTTATGGTCACTTCGTAAATCGACACTTCAACAATATGATGTGTATTATCATAAATAAAATTTGCGGATCAAAATAACCTTAACTTTATAAATTTCACACCGGAGGGTTTATATGAATCTTTAACTCATTTATATAACAACGGACTATCGTAAGTGCGATTAATACTGCCAGGTCAGCTATTTCTTCATTTTGTTTTGCGTCTCCTCAATCTAATATCGGTTCGAAGCCACTTGTTTGCAGATTGATGAAAGAGCTTTTTGAAAATTGACTTTCATTACCTAAATATTTGGGATGTTGGAATTGTGTTAAAATTTTTACGTTCGGTTGGACCACTGAAAGACTTATGCTTATCGGATCTCACAAAAAAGACTTTTTGCAACAACGAAATAACATGAACAAACTAGAAAGTGGCCGTCCGCCACGAATGTCACCCCGTCAGCTCAATTCTTGGATAGGTATCAACTATGGAAAATG
>JAYMFW010154604.1:0-18489 GCA_036785005.1 Tubulanus punctatus | reverse complement strand
GCCCTTACTTTTTATTAATCAAAGTGCCCTCCAGTGTCAGGAATATGGTAGAACATACACCCTAGATCCGCCCCTGGTGCGTGCGTATAGGGGATGCGTATTTGTACGCATAATCGTTTGCGCATACGCGTGTGCGGGTGGTCACATTACATGCGTATACACTCTTACACGATTGTGGAAAAATATCCGTGAAAATGAAACTAACTGTATATTTTGTTCGGATTGAAATCATGTCATTTTTAGTACACGCAGTCTTATAGCCCGAAGAATAAGAATTCGATCGATACCAAACACCGGACCAGAAAACACAACATGAACCTGACACTGCTTTTCCTTTTTGAATTATTTTTAGTCGGTGTCAAAAATATGTCGACCCCGTCTTCAGGCCTAAAAGTATTTACAAAAGCGTTGGATATTAAGTAATCATCGCAGTAATCAAGTTTGCTGGCGAACATTTTAGTGTTAATGAAATTCGATCACCAAACCTGTAACATCTTTTGGGTCGAGAGCCGCAAACTTTCCCATAATATATTTTTCTTTTCAGTGTCGGATTAAGCAAATAATTTTTTTTCACTTTTTCGCCCGAAATTTTACCAGATGCTCGGAGTTCTATGAGATCCTATCATTTTTCTCAATTGTGGCAAAATCCGACTGGAGAGCCGCGTCTTCTATTTTTCTTCGTGGAAGCCATTTGGTTCGTCCGATTGTAACGGTAAACTGAGTTCACTTAGGTGTAAAGATGGGTCTAATATAAGATTTAATGCATAACTACACAGTCATATCTCACTTAATGTACCTTCCCGTCATCGGGCGTCGTAAAATGACGTATAAGCAAATTATTTTCAGCGGGCATAAGGGCACGTAACAGCAGTTTAGTCCATAGTGAAGTTCTCAACTGTGTAATGTATAGACTCGAGGCGTCATTTATGTAATAAGCCTCCAAGGCATATAGTCACGATAATCTATAGATATTTCATTCCACGGCATTCCAGAGTTTGGACATTCATTCCACGACATTCCAGAGTTTGGACATTCATTCCACAGCATTCCGGAGTTTGGGCATTCATTCCACAGCATTCCAGAGTTCGGAAATTCATTCCACAGCATTCCAGAGATTGTACATTCATTCCACAGTTTGTACATTCATTCCACAGCATTCCACAGTTTGGACATTCATTCCACAGTTTGGACATTCATTCCAGCGCATTCCAGAGTTCACACAATCATTCACAATAGTTCCAGGGCATTCCAGAGTTTGCACAATCATTCCACAGCATTCCAGAGTTTGCACAATCATTCAAAATCATTCCAGAGTTTGGGCGATCATTCTAGAGAATTCCACAGTTTGCTTAATCATTGAATATATTTAGGATTTTTAAAAAGTCATTGGAAATTCGACGTAGTTTGCCATTGATCATATATGATATTTAAAACCCCATCGGCAATTCTTAAATTGCTACACAAATCAAAAATGCTATCGGTCATCCAAAGTTATTCGTCGCTATTAGTCCCTCGAACATGTTCTGTCAGAGTTTCAAACTGTTTGTCACCTTAATTAGGTGAAATAATTAGGTTTATTGCTTTTGCTTACTTTTTCATTTCATCTGTGTTTCCCTTTTTAGGCAATCACAGTGCGCAGTGTCACCTGTTTTATTTGGGCGAGACATTTGAAAAATCACAAGGGGGCATATACATGATGCTCAATTATTTTGGGATTCGACTGCCCTTTGGATGTTCGTCTCTCCAATAAAAAAGATCCTTGATCCACCCTTGATCTTAGAGGGATATGAAAACTTATCCAATCATTCAATCGTTGTCAGAAACATTAATAGAAACATTACTTGTGTAACCGGTACTATTAGAAAATCCGCACAATTGATGAAGAAAATCATAAAGGGCCGTATTTATAAAGATGTTTTATGGTTCCAAAAAATTAAAACCCATTTGTGCGATTATTCTAGTATTCATAGAGGTTTCTGATTAAACTGTGTTCTAAAATGATTAAAAACAGTTTTAGCTGATGGGTATTTATCAGGTTTTAAGAGGTCTGAAGATACAGAAGTGAACCTAAAATCACTTCGTATTTATAGAACCAGAAGGGCATGTTTTAATTACCACACGTTTTTGATTGCTGGCTACGAAAACGTGTGAGCAAACGCCTGGATATAAAAAAACTGACGAGTTCGTTCAACATGTTGAAGACATACATCTTAATTGTGATTGATCGAAATTTCAGGCGAATAAGGGTTTTTCGCAACCTCATCCATTTGAAACCTTTTAAGATAAGGATTCAGAAATTAATCTAGACTGTCTAAGCACACTGTGCACGCTATAACTGTGCTATTCCATGACAATAATGATAGTTCTGAAAAGTTCTCAGTTCTCTTCTTTTCTTTCATGGCTGTAAATAACCTTATGGTGACAGAGTGCCCACTGAATGCCTTCTGGAAAATGGGATTCATTCCCCTACCTGTTAACATTTAGAACATTGGAAATTAAACTGTGCGAAATGAAGGTGTACCCTTATAGAAATTGAGGTCCACAATTTTTCCCAATAAAAATGACGGTCACTACGACCTCAAAAGTTTGCCCCAGATAAGTTGGTATTTGAATGAATTTCTTACCGAGAAAGGAGAGAATGTTTCTTTGCCCTGTAATGTTATAAACTTAGAAATGATTTTTATAAAACAATGATAAAACTTATTTATGATACTAGTATTTCAAGGATGGCTAAAATCGGGAATAATCTAATGAAATGCGTGCGTAAAAATGAAAGCTATGGTCACACTACATGCGTTTACGCGCGCGTATCTTTTTACGCGCGTAGAAATGAAACAATTGAGGATGGTAGAGCGTGGTCACATCATATGCGTGCGTAGATTTCTACGTTCCGTCCAGGTTTTGCGTGAGAATATGGGTGCGTAAAAATGAAAAATGTTTCATTTTTACGCACGCATTTCTGCCACGCACCCGTATTTGACCCAATCAATATAGTTATGCATTAAACCTTACATTAGACCCATCTTTACACCTTAGTGAGCTCAGTATACGGTAATCGGACGAACCAGAAAGAAAAAAGAAGACGCGGCTCTTCAGTGGAATGTTGTCACAATTGAGAAAATGATAGGGTCTCATAGAACTCAACAGGGAAATTTACGACAAATCAGAGCCAGTGGACGGGGATATTGATAAGATAAGCAACGACGAAAAATAGAATTTTTGCAAAGAGGGCACCAAAATGCCAATATTGCATTGGTCTCACTAGAGCGAGCACCGAAGGTGCGACCCCCATAACAAGGAAGGGGTTTGGGTTTGGGAGTCCCCCCTAAAGATTTTGAAAAATCAAAGCAATTTCTGAGCATCTGGTAAAATTTGTGGCCCTTGATCCAAACGATATTACAGCCAAAAGATGTTAGGTAGATTGGTGATCGAATTTCATTAAGAATGAATGTTCGTCAGCAAACTTGATTAACTGCGATGATAACGAAATACCCATCCTCCCTCCCCCCGCCCCAACGCTTCTGTAAATACTTATAGGTCAGAAGACGGGGGTCGCCATATTTTTGACTCCGACTATGGCTGAAAATGATTCAAAAACGAAAGCTTATTATCGTGTTTGGTATCGATCGAAAGCTTATTCTTCGGGCTATTAGAACGCGTGTACTAAAATGACATGATTTCAATCCAAAAAAATATACCAGTAGTTTCATTTTCATGGATATTTTTCCAAAATCATGTATACGCATTTGTATACGCATGTAATGTGACCACTCACACACGCGTACACGCACACGATTACGCGTACAAATACGCATCCCCAATACGCACGCGCGTAGTGTGACCATAGCCTTACTTGAAAACTACACATTATACGCGACGGTGGAGGTTCAAAAAACCGATTTAGCCGGAGTAGAGATTGGATTTGAGCAGAAAAATCCACCGAATTAGGCGTATCGAGTAGAGAGGTACCACGTGTTGGAGATATATTCAGCGAAGCATATGGAAGAAAACATTTTAACGCAACCGGTTTGCCGAGTTGGGCGGAGTATACTTTGACCTGAAGAGGGGAAATATTCCCGAAAACTTTCGTTCGAAATATAATATCTTACTCATTTGAAAATGAGATCGTTCTTGTTATAAATGCTTTTTATGATTACTTAAATCATGTTATCATCTAAAGTTTGATATGTGGAAAACAAAATAATTCAATAAAAGAGATTGAAAGCTTGAAAAAACAAATCTAACCAAAGACTTAGAAGATCGGGTCCTGCAAATGGCCCAGAACAGGCCATCATAAATGAGGAATTCCATGACAACCGATTCCTGGAAACGTAAGCTCATAGCAACATCAAAACTGACAAAATAATCATTTACTTCAGTCATTGGAATCAAGAATCATGTAATCAAGAGAATTTGTCTTCGACGTCAAATCCCTTTTTGGGAAACAATCACAGGTAAGGCAAATTTCAAGCTTTTTGAATTGCCATATGTAGGCCCCTCCACTACGAATAACCGGATTTTGTTTATTTCAAAACTGATTCAGCCCAAAGATGACAGAGGCAAGCAGACTATCGAGTAAGAAAAAAACTCAAACTAACGAAACCCACAGTTTTTCAAAAATAGTAAGAAACACGTTGTTATAAGATTATTCATAATCATGAATTCATTCAAGCTTACTGCTGCAGGGAATTATTTCTCTGCTGATATTCAAAGAATATATCTTTTCAAGTCCACAGAAAACACAAAAAAGACGTTCACAGATAGCAGAATCAACTTAAGTAATGCATCTCTGAAGTAAGTGAATTCTTGTTTCTTTCGCATGCAATAAGACACAAATGTATAACTGTTATCTTCACCAAAGACGGCTAATTACGTTTTAAACGAATACAAAACTGTAATTTCATGAGACAAACATTTTATGTAATTTAATCAGAAATCACGTGGATTTCACTTGGAACATCTCATTGAATTACAATATTCAGGCCATTTACTATATTTTTTTCGATTGATAAAATCGTTTTCATGAGAATCACAGTAAATTGTTCAACTTTGATTTTACATTTTTTATCTTAAGCTCATCACCATCCCTTTCTCGTCGAACAAAAGTACAATCCAAATCGAGGCTGTTTGATTACGAAAAGAAACAACCGCTCAGTCGTCGGGTCCATAATATGATAGAAGAGATCTACAAAACGAATGGTTCCGTTCACAATGGAGGTTCTTATGTTCAGCTTAGTTCGCACGACATAGCTCTGCGATTGATCGATGGAGGACGAGACGATGGTGGACACCGTCCCAAAGGTAAAGTTTTCGCTAAAACAGTGATCTTTCAAATAATTAAGAAGTCCTAGCATGTATTAGGGCCAGTTACTTTTTGTTAATCTTGTTAGAGTTGAATACATTTTTACAAATTTGGAAGTCTCGTAGATTGTGTTGATGTTTTAATACGATTTAAAATCATTTGCAAAATTCATTCAATATGCCTAGTTAAAGCACACGGGTGCAGGGACGCGGAGCATGGATAATATTGTTTGAAAAAATTTTCCCAATCAAAAGTGATGAAAAACAAGGCATCATTTTCTATTTTAGCCTTTAGCTGGACCAGATTGGATATTATCTAAAAACAAATAACTAATATATTTGTTTTTGATTTGTATTATCTATTAATAAAACTGTAGTTTTGAATTACACTATCATATTGACAGCTGAAGTTACGTCGATAACGAGCATAGCCATTCACCATCCAAATCAATCGAATACCGTCATTTTGAGGCGTGGGTCCGGCACATGCCCCTCCAGAGGAAAGGTAAAAAGATCATCGTCGAAACTTCCTTCGATTACCAAAGTACGACCAGAGAGTACCCGATCTCGACATGGTTTATCGTCACCGATTGTTGTTGAACCGTGGGATTCGCTATCCAGGGGCGGCAGTGTGTCATCATTGTCTGGAGACGAGCGGGATAACGATATCGGAACATTACAGGGCAGTCAGGCGAATTTGTTCAATCGGCCTCCAGTTCAAACATCTCGAACGGACTGTCGAAAACACTGCAAGCAGAAGAAAAATAACTCGAAAAAGAAGAAACACAAAGAGGTGTGTTGCCAGGATATACCTGTACTTGGGGAAACTTTTTGATATCATCCGACGGATCTGTAATCTATCCCGGTGCCCTGACAATTTTGACTACTGATATCTTATTGTAAATCTTTTGTAAGTGAAATAATTGTCCAACCTTGATTTCGAAAGCACTGTTTTCCGATGACCAGTTTAGGACCAGAGTAGGGACCTGTAAGTTTTATCATCTTAATTGCTTCCCTGCACTTTAAATTTCAAAAATATTTTCGACACGTGCTATTTTAGATTTTCTTACCTGGCTCTGAGCCTCAGATTCCAAGGGCGGATCCAGGATTTCTGAAAAGGGGCGCGCAAAAATGCCAATTTTGCATTGGTCTCAATTGAGCGAGCACCAAAGGTGCGACAGGCATAAATGGGGGTTTGGGGGTCCTCCCCCAAAGAATCCGGGCATCTGGTTCGACTTCAGACGAAAAAATGAGAAAAAAATATTTTGCTTGGCCGATTAAAGGGGGCGCGCGCCGGATGCGCCCCCCCGCTAATTCCGCGCCTGGATTCAGCCCCTGGAGCGCTCCTCGCTGAGCCAGGTTTCGTAGGGGAATCACTTGGGGAGGGGTTGCTTATATCAAAAAGTCTCATTCATTGAGTAATCGCTTTTCGACAGTCAAATATTAGATAAATTAATCGTAACTTCTCAATTTTTGTTTACGCCCGAATTCACACCGTCTTTATAATGGTCTGATTTTCAGGCGAAGCGTGACTGCCGCATCGCTCCGGAGTTACACCACTCAGGGCTAACCATGGAAGCCCTCAACGAGTTACACGCCATTCTCGATGACCCTGAATACAGGTAATGACGAGGCGTGGTTGGTTTTTGTTTTTTACCACACTTTTACAAGCCGTTTTACCTACATATATTCAGAGAATAATCAGTAGACGGTGGAGCTGGGACCGATTAAATTTTTCCGTTATAAACGAATATCATAGCTGTAAATGTAACCAGCAAATTGAATGAA
Source organism: Tubulanus punctatus (assembly GCA_036785005.1). Classification (NCBI taxonomy): domain Eukaryota; kingdom Metazoa; phylum Nemertea; class Palaeonemertea; order Tubulaniformes; family Tubulanidae; genus Tubulanus; species Tubulanus punctatus. The sequence goes on along the minus strand of JAYMFW010154604.1, from coordinate 11,400 downwards.
ACAGAGACAGAAAAGTTTGAAAGAATTTCACCGTTTTGAGCGGATTACCGGATAGAGCGGTAACGTTACATGCTGTACTGTATATGTCTACTGTATATGTATATATTTGTATATAATTAACCCCCCCCCCCCTCACAAAAGCCTTCTTTACATCAATGATTTGAAATAAAATTGGTAATTGACACGAAATCAGCTCGCCCAGACTTAATTCGAATGAAGCCCAATATTTACAGATCGACAGATAAGTCATAAAGCCTCCTACGGAGATTCAAAAAATGGTCGAAATCCTGAAATGTATCCTCTAAAACATGAATTCTATCGTATGAATAAAAATATGATCGATCAAAAATGTTAATTAATGTCGGCACTAACTTGTACGAGGTAAAATTATCAATAATGTATTATGAAAAATTAATAATCTTACTGGATTTCAAAGCGGAAATGTTCCCATGACGCTTCCGTACCGGGGTACCGAATTTAACGTATCATCATATATGTATATACCGGCGGCAATTAAATCGGCTTTTTGCAATTTTTTGGTAAATGTACAAAAGACGAAGATAACTCAATTTTCAGAGCTGCTAGTCAGGGGCTGATCCAGGGGCATATGTTGACTGCCTTATAAAATTGAAAGGGCACAATTATAACTAAGGGCATCGAGCCGAGACGTGACGATACATGCCAAGCGAGTGCCAACGGTGCGAAGTCCTTACGCGGCTAATATTGCGCACTTTGTCCACGTAAATATCATTCCTGGCCTGTGCACAACTTAAGCTGCATTGGTAAAATCTATAAAAAAATCTCGGTGTTTAATCATGGAACGTTTATTTGATTACAGACACGAAGACATGATCATCTTACCTGTTGTTTGCGGCCCAGTTTGTTCATTTAACCAGAAAGCCAGAAAACGTCTCCTGGCACTGGAACTACTGTTGAAACAACTTCCAAATCTCAAATCTCAAATCGACACCGGTAAAGACCCGCTGTGTGCGGTTGGTGGACAATATCTTAGCTTGTCGGCGAAGAATATCGAGACGTTAGTTGAAATGATGAAAACAGGGAAGAATCGGTCCGATACTATGATGATACCAGAAAGTAGGGCTCCAGCTCGACTGATAGGTCCCCAGATTGACGATGAAGCAGCGATTCCAAGATTTCTGAAGAACAAAACCAAAAGTCTTCGAACCGGACAAAGATCTCCGCTGGCTATGCCACTCAATGCTGACTGAAACTATCTATATTCCCTTTCGTTATTGTGTCTCCTAATGAAACAATACATTATTTGTTAATCCACTCCTCGATGTTCCTTGTCAGGAAAGCATGGTCTACTAATAAACTACAAGTGGACTTCCAAATAGCTTTCCTTCATAATCAATTAGAAACAGTTGTTCCATAGATAAGAGAGACAGGGGTTATATCTAAATCGATTCAACATCAGTTTATTTTCTTCATTTAAATATTGTTCGTTATTACAGTTAGCTAAAATACATTTATCAAGCAAAATATTGTTCATTATTAAATGAAACACAGTTTTTAAGTTACATCACAGTTTCATCACACAAGACACTATAAACATTAAAATGAATTACACCCCATAGATTATATCAGCATTTTTTCATAAAAATGTTCATTAGTGGCTCCTCATAACATAATACTTTACATATTACCAACATCAAAACGATTAATAAATAATTCCCTTATATTTTGAAATAAAACAGAATTTTTGCCAAAAGGCATTTTCATGCTAATCGAATGTGCTTCTAGATTATAAAAAATAAATCTAAAAATATTTTTGAAAATAAAAAGGGCACCAATATTTCTGACGGTATCATGTGACACAGTCTATCTTCGTCCCTGCATTTTAGGTACTGGGTCAACTGTAGTATAAAAGGTGGCTGTTCCAAGATTGAGAAGGGTTTGAGGAACGGGTAGCAGGGTTTGGGTGGATTTAAGGTTATCCTTTACAATCTAACGGTATACCGTAATAATCTGATATGTAACTGGATAAGAAAAGCCAGTCCTTTATACTACACTTGAGCCCAAGTATTCTGGAAAAAATTTAACCTTATGTATTAAGCATCCACTTTGTTGAATATTTTCCATGTTAGGTATGGGGCCATCCATAAAGTACGTACGCTCGGAGGGGGGTCATGCCAAAAGCATACAGCCTATGCCAAAGCATTATACCAAAAGCGTTCAGGAGCGTACAGGGGGGAGGGGGGTCTGAATTTACCTATTTTGTGCGTATGTACTTTATGGATGGCCCCTATTTTTGTAGTTGGCTGAATTTGCCACGACAAAAGCTCCCTCACTCAAAAAACTCCTCAACAAAAACACATTTGAAAAATATTGATAATGCTTGCCAGATAAATACCAAATCACAGATAAGCATAAACAAAAGATAAAACAGTACATATATATGTTCATCATTGATTCAGTTAACTCTGCCGGGAGCACTAAAAGTGTAATTTGACAGTTACAAATATTTCACTTGTGATAGAATACACAAGCGCAGACACAATCTCTTTTATTTTTGTCACATGTGCAAGTTTTAACAAAATAAAACTTTTCGAAATTTTCATAGTCATGTTTATTTACACAGAGTGTACAATTTCCCTGTGAAATTTGACACACCGTTGCTATCTACAGCGCATTTGACAATTGATTGCAAAATAATGATCGGCCACTGTGAACGTCTACGGAACACTGTGAAAATGTTCAAATGTGATTTCCAACACCAGTGTTATTTGCTACTGGGTTGAATTACACTAATCAGCGCTGGGTTTAACGTCGCAAAATACATCATCATTTATATACTGACAAAAATATTCAGTAGGTGCGTTCTCACGGCAGGGTCTCGGCTAGAAATTGAGAAATGCGTGTCTAAATTAAATAAAATTTCTAGGGTATTCAGTCCGGAAATGAAAATCTTTTATTTTTGGTTCTTCTGAGCTGTCGTGAGAGCATCATTCAAGTCAATTCAACAATTTTCATCTACTATGCAACTTTACAAAAACCTCAATGCAGGCTGTACTGAGATTCTTTTTAAGCAAAGATTATTATTTTGGTTGTCTGAGAACACAGATGCTAGAATTTGCTGCTGTTATTTCAACAAATTTCCGAGAATGTCCATCCTATCTGTTTCTGCTAGAATTTTTGCTGTTATTTTCAGCAAATTTCTGAGAATGGCCATCCTATCTGTTTCTGACATTTTTAACTATAGCCATCTAGACGAGTGGATGGCTCGCTAACGAAGACCCTGTAGATTGGCTTGTGGCTAAGCGCCCCAAGTTGTGACTAGTGGGGCCAACTCAGAGCACAATTTTGATCAAAGGCTTTTAAAATTAGTATGAGTACGGATATGGTGCCCATGATTACTAGAAAATGACAATTGGAAAAATTATACCCGATATTTCAATTTTTTCCCATTACCCATCACCTCTAAAAATTCTTTATTTTTCTGCAATTTAAACCTGCTGCAGCAAACCTTTAGCCCAGTAAACCTGAGGCTATACCTGAGAAAACGGCGGGTAGTTTTCTTAATAAAAACTCTCTGAACAATAAATAGATCATATAAGCAAACAGTATGTACAGTAATGTTTGTTAAAATTAAACACTTTAGGTGCTAGGTGGACTTTGAATTCATTATTACTTTGAGCTAAGGTTAGGTATCATCATGGTCAGCTACTCAGTTTTCAATCTCTATGTAACCATTCATATTTCTTAAAATCAATCAATAGTTTTCTGAAACCTTTCGAGTACAAGTATTGTTCAAATGGTTTCAAGTATCATGTCAACAGATTACATTGAAAAAGTACCAAAATTTGCATATTCCAAATGTATTTTTTACTTGTAGACTGCAATAATTCATTGAAATAGTATGCCGATCTTGCTGATAATTTAAACCCATCCCCCAATATTTGCTCATGGCACTAATATTTAGAGCCCCCCCCCCAATTTTGCAAGTTTATCTCGTTTAAACCCAACCCCTTGTAAACTAAACAAAAACTTGTTCAAAAACCATAATTATGCGCCAATATCCGTACAAATTAGATCCTAACTTATATAATTTATAGTTATTTTCAACATCATTTCAGTGAATAAATAAGCCCTTATAATGGGAAAATGATTACTGATAATAAATGAACTGTGTGTGTGTGTGTGTACAAGATTGCATGCTTCGTGCCGGAATGCATGAATTAATAACAACCTGGTCCATATAGATGTACTTTTGACTTCATCCCCCTCCTAGAGAGTACCTTTCATTTCTCTATGCCCCCCCCCCCATAAGATTTTAGCATTAAAATACACAATGGCCCCATCCACTATTTAAACGGTGTTTCATTTCCTTAATAGAATGAATAGGAGTTGACTAATGATGGAGTCATTGTGTTCAACACTCCATCAGCATTAATTCAATTTCTCCACTTTGCTGTAATACAAACCACAGAATTTTCAAATTATTGCCGACTGACGTATCGTGCATCTCAACTTGGAAGTGAAAGTATTCAAAATGGTGTTTCTGAATTGACAGATGCCATCTCTGAAAATTCTTACAAAACTTTTTTCTTAATGACTGCCCTGATACTCTGGTCTGATACTCTTGATTTAATGGTTGTCATACATAGGAATCAAGGCTATGCAGTAGTTAGTTTGGTTTATATCAAAGTGCAGCTGAATTGAACTGCGCGTATAATAATAAAGCCAAAACAACTATAAAACATTCCAGTAATCTGATAATCATATTACAGCAGTGTTTGGGTTGAGAATATTATGGAACACTCAACACTCCGCCTGCACTGGTTTCATTTCTCCATATATTACAAAATACTAACCATTGTGAACTTTCGTGTGATTTTGACCGTTTACGGTAGGTGTCCCATTGTCGCATAGTCTTTTGGGGCAGAAGTGCGCTGATTGGCTACAATATTCACAAGCGCCTGTCACAACATTATTTCAAAATGGCGCTGCCCATGAATGCAAACCGTAATGCATTCTGATTGGTCGGATGCTTTATCGGAAATCAAGTAAGCAGCGGTTAGTTTGGTCGAAACAATGCAGAGCTGAATGAAACACTGCGAAGGGAGTGTAGGAACACTCGAGCCCGACTCAGACAAGTCCTGTTGCAGCGACAAGTAGAGATCAAAAGCAAGCAGAGAATGAGGAACCCGAGAGTGTGGCATTCAACTCAATCGAACAACCTTGAGTTTGATATTCACAAGAAACATACCCCAGGCCTGCATAAGAGCAATAATATTTTCGCAACTTACAAGCAGTTTCACAATTACTGTAAAAAATCTCAAGGAAAATTGATGATCCCTGCTAACCACATAATGATCATAGCAAAATTTTACTAGAGGAGTTAATCATTATGTCTTTGACCTTCCGCTTGACACAGGGTAAGCCTGGGACAGCAAAACTAACGACCAATTGTTTTGTTTGCGGCGAGCATTGTTAGCGTTTTGCATTTGATGCGGACGCGAGTAAATGCGCTTGCGAACATGTTTTTCGATATTAAACGTGTCTGCTATTTGCTCGCCATTCGTCTGACTCGTTAGTCCTAGTGTGCGTTAAACGCGAATGATCCGCTCGAACATTTTTGCTCGCCGTGTGCGTTGGACTTAAGTCGTCACTCACAGCACCAATATTTTATGACGACTTTAGACACATTGGTGATTCAGCGACAGGTAGCTTTCATAGGAAATCATGTTTTCTGAAAATTGGCACCCATTTTTTGTGACATCTTATGACACTTTGACGACTTAGTATAATGTATTTTCCCAATGGGAAACCCCACATTCACATCTTAGACTGACCTAAGGCCGCGATCTGAGAAATTGTATAAACAGTGAGCCACGTGATTTTTAATGGACCTTATTCAGTCAGTTTAAAATGGGAATGCAGAAAACACATCGTATCACAACTCTTTTTGCCAAATGTGTCCCTCCTATGCCTTTTTTCACTCACATAAAACCTGATAAAACATGGCAAAAAATCCACGATATATCATGGCAAATATCATTGATTAAATGAGGATGTTTGATTTCTTACCAAAAATACATTCCTTTAAATGTATTTTTGCTAATACTGGATTTCTTTCCAAACTTACACAAAAATTAAAGCATACCACTAATTTGAAAGATCCCAGTTCTTACGAAGCATATCTTTCACAGAAATTCGCATATCACAACCTAAACAGTTTATTGTATTTTCTTCGCCCAATTCATATCGTCGTCTCGAGGTTTCATTCCGGTTACTCTTTCAATGATGTATTCCATTACCGGCCAAAATCGTATAAATTCGAGCGGGTAATTCAACCAGCCAGTAGTGATACAAAAATATACTTCATGAGGAGATACGTGGTGTATACGGTGGTGTTTTCGTGGCAGAATTATGTGCAGATCTTGGAATATTGTAATATATCGCGGTAACCCAAAATATGTATGCGACCATTTGTGAATCTGAAACAGGAATTAATGAAAGTTTATACACTACAAGCTTCTATCATAATCAAACCATTCAATTATTCCCATCATATCACCACCCTAGTCACCCCCCCCCTTTCTAAAAGCAAAATTCTAAAACATTGAAAATACTATATAGTCTTTTAGATACATAATATAAAGGGTTAGAAACTATGTCCTTGCCTTTGGTCAGTCTACAGTAGAGACAAATAAGTCTTGCAATATAACAATTCCACCAAGCGAACTCGGAAAAAGTCACCCCCCTGCAAAAAATCCTAGATCCGCCACTGGCGGGCAATGAAAGTTTGAAAACTCAAAAAGGGCAATTGCCCTTCAAAAACCCCTAATAAGAGCACTGCAGGGTGACCACAAAGCATCAAGTTGTAAATTCCCTGTGTTTTCCCTGTCAAGCCAAAACTTTCCCTGATGCAGCTATCAATCTGCTGTCTGTACCCACCCTACGCAGACGGTCGACGTTGAGTACGTCGAAGTCTTGACGATCAATTTTTTAATCTACGGCGAAAGCCTGTCGATACAAAGGGCGTCGTTAACGTGTCGATTGTCTGTCAGTTTAAAATAGGATAGGACAGCGAACGTCTGTCGAATGGTATTTCGTTCAATCGTCGATCTGTCCCGACTTCTGTAGTGACAGTTTTTACGGGATTCGAACCTACTGCGTATTATTGTTTGTATAACGTAAACAGAGTATTAATTTCAATCACAGAATGCCAAAAAATTCAAACCACAAAAAACCCCAACTTTTTGCAGCAAGTGATCATGTCTGGGTTTGGTGATGTCTGGCCTGTTGAAACTTAGATCATGATGATATCAAGTCGTTCGTCTCTGTCGGCAATGATGGGTGTCATGGCAATAGCCTGTCGAAACCAACATGTGCTGTCTGGTGAAGTCTTGACGATGATGATATTGGTAAATGGCGATAGCCTGTCGACTATCTGCGAAGGGTGGGTACAGACAGCAGATTGATAGCTGCATGAGTTCTGCTGAGGAGCAGAATGTATCGGAAGTAATTTTCTGACTAAAAGGGATCGGTAACACAAAGAATGGTTGGACTTGACCAAACATGCCTAATTCTATCCATAGTCAGATTCAGTAATCATCAACTGGCAAGAAAATAGAAATACCGTGTTCGCGGGGAAAATGCCTGACAATCACATAGGCTAAACCATTTCCCTGTGTTTTCCAGAGTTTTATCAAATTCACTGTTTTCCCTAGGAAAAATTGCTTCCCTGTGTTTTGTTTTCCCTGTTTTCCAGAGTTGTGGTCACCCTGCACTGGGATGTATAACCACAGGCTAAGGCAATTTGGGGGTTTTAAAACTTTTTTTTGAAAAATTAGATAATTAGGAGTACTGAATGTTATAAACTAGATATTTATATTACATCTAATGAAAACACGGTTTACGGAACTGTGTGCTTGTCAAATAATGTGCGCTTTTCATTAGACAATTAGGGCCTTTGTCAAGAGTATTTTAGCAATTCTTAATGACACATAGGCAGAGTGTAGAATTATCAGAAGGGCTATCAATTAAACATTGAAAGGGCTTGGTTTTCTTCAGTTTAATTTTTAATTGAAATATCCTTTATCCTAAAACGTAGCCATTTTGATTGCAGAGAAACAAGGCAGTGCGCTCTAATTGGTAATTTGTGCATGACAAATCCCTAAGCATATGGCTTCATATTTTCAAAAATTTCTCAGAAATTGCTAAAATGATAGTGAATATTTGGCCATTCACTAGTTTTACATTAAATGTGATAAATTTACAAATATTGCACTTATTGGTAATCTCTAACAATGACAAAAGTAAATTAGATTTAAAATAATGAAAAAGTATTTGTAGATCGGTCAATAAAAATTTTTTGCAAGACCAGAAACAGAGATGAATTGGCAAGTAATTTTGACTGTTCTTCATTTCAAACCATGTTGATCCAGTTCTTTTCACAGACCATTGATTTTCAATTGGGCGTTTATCAAAATAGAGCAAATCTGTGGTTAAACTGGATAACTTTGTCGTTACACAAGGTTGGATATACACCAGTTTGTGAATTCAGATTTGTCCAGTCATGAATGAACATGTGTTTAAACATCTGTGCCTAAACACAAGTGACTAAAATGATCATATGATGAATTTCTTCTCATGAATGAATTCGGCCAAGTGTACATCAATAGGTTAACGCCTATCTTGCCTAGATAGATAGATAGATATGATAATTCATTTTATATGACAATGAGTTACAAAATAAAACTATCTCAAGGCCCTCTGGGTCCATAAAGTCACTTATCATAAGTATAAAGTATTTCGTCAAGTACAAATCAGCCTTATATTATTCTCTACAATCTGATCTTGTTTTCACGGTGTAGATCGTAGCATTATAAATAGGTTTTACTGTTCTTTTGATAAACTAGGGGTCCACGGACCTCATGCCCCCTTGGAAAACTCAAGGGATGCAGTTGAGATACAGAAGAGGAGTTAGATTCAAATAAATATGATTAATGGCAGTTAGTGATAAAATCAGTACAGGTGAAAATAGTAGATTTGGTCATCTTGACCTTGACTGACCTAACTTTAGGGGACCAAATTCTTGGAGTGCTGATAACCTTTGGACCTACATATCAAATATCTGGACAATAGCTCAATGCATGACTAAAACTTCTCCAAAAAACTTGAAAAACTGGTCAAAATTTGAGGGAATAGAAGAGGGCGCCACCAGGGCATTATCGATAAGGTGGATCCAATTCTTGGTGTGCTGGTAGCCCTTAGGTAGATGGACCTACATATTAAATATCAGGACAAAGCACAATGCATCATAAAAGCGTCCTAAAAAAACTGTTCGAAATAGACAATTTGAGGGAATTGAAGAGGGCGCCACCAGGGCATTATCGATCTGGTGGACCCATTTCTTGGTGTGATGATAGCCCTTGGGTAGAAAGACCTATATACTAAATATAAAGATTATAGCTCAATGCATGACGACAAACTTCCTCAAAAAACTTTAAAAACTGTTCAAAATAGCCAATTTGAGGGAAATGAAGAGGGTTCCACCAGGGCATTATCGATCTGGTGGACCCAATTCTTGATGTGATGATAACCCTTGGGTAGATACTAAATATCCAGACTAAAGCTCAATGCATGACGAAAACTTCCCAGAAAACTGATTTCAATCTACGGATGGACAGGCGGACAAGGGACAGATGCCCCCACGGACTAAAACCGAACGCATTAGCCTACTGGGACTAAGTCCAAGTGGGCTAAAAAATGGATCCCTTTTTTAGTAATGTAAAAATCGTTACCTATGGCATCCAGCATTTTAAGATTTCAATTAATTAAAGGGTTGGAACATATTTGACACATAATCTATAAACAACTACATGGGAATCAAATTCCAAGGTTCCTATCAGTCAGAACAACGCTAGTAAACTTTGGACAGCAATATAACAATTGGCTCCAGTTTTGTACCTAAATTTCAAAGGTCAAGATGAAAGTAAACAAAGGAATAAATTCAATGGGCAATGATATTTTGATTGCGAAAGAAAACTGAATTAAAACTTGTACTTTAAACTGAGAAAGTGTCAAAGAGATCTATGTGGAATAAGTTGTGACAAAACAATTTACAGCTAATTGTCTTCAGAAACAGTAATTCAAAACTATTTTGATACAAAAAGAAATAACAAACAGTGTACTTATTCACAATACAAATTTTCAAATTCAAGTGCAAAATCAGAATAATTTATATACTACACATGAGGCCACGTCATTGAAATCTAAGGGCATTAACAGGGGATTGCACAAGAGCCTGAAATCTTTTTGTAGCCATTTTAGTGCAGATTTTCAACACGATTGTATAGATTTCTCGCAATCGCTATTCTGATGCCATTTTTTGTTCAATCTTGAATTTCAACATACTACAGCTTTATAGCTTCATGAGAGCTATTTTCTCTATATATAATACACACTAAATTTTTAGAAGTGGGACTTGGATTTCTAACCAAATTAAGTGAGTGCCAAATAGAGCCATACCAATATACAAATTGTGTTTGAATAATTTTAATTTCTATGGAGTTGAGTGGATTACCAATTTTACTTAAATGTCATGATTTAGGTATGGTCTACCCTGGTACTACTGTCGACGGCTAAAACAACCAGCAAAAAATCGGAGTGACTGGAAATACCAATTCAATTCAATCTTTATAATATTGCTTCTTTAAGAATGCCTATCGAGTGTGTGATTTGAGCTGCATATACATAATGTATTAAACTTGTGTTTTTAGTATATTATGCATTATTTCATATGAAAAAATTGCCTCAGAATCTGCTACTAGAAATGAAAAGTATATTAAACCACCCTCCCGACATTTATGAAAATCAATGTCTGAAATCAACTACATGCCTAATGAACTGATAACTGGTTGAAGAGGTACTTACTTGGTTAGTTAAGCTGACGAAGATGGCTAGTAAAAATAAATAGGAATGCCATGGATATGCCTCCTTCAGCGCTATATCATCCCAGGTGATAAATCGATATGCAAGTAAGGCGGTTGCCATGATCGTGAGTGCAAAATTGTCACCATTTGTTTCGATGAAGTCGTGTCTAGTTATCGACGTTGGATCAATGTGATGTTCTCTGAAAGGTCGAATTAATGCCTGAAACATAAAGTCAGGTGTTGGTATAAAAACAGTGCAATGATTTCTCAACAACATCATATGAGTTCTATCGTTAATTTTTGAATTGATGACACTCAAAGAGTATAAAAATTACTGATTAATGATTCATATCATCGAACATAGCATACAATAGAATTGGGACTTAAGAAGTCTGTAAATATCGACCGAAGGTCTGAAATATAAACTAGGGGTCCAGGGACCTCATGCCCACTTGGAAGACTTAAGGGATGCAGTAAATATGATCAAAAACAAATA
>JAYMFW010154493.1:0-18490 GCA_036785005.1 Tubulanus punctatus | reverse complement strand
TCGACTGCACACTTCTAGAATGCCGTATAGTGCTTTTGAATAGCGCGTAGTCCTTCCATTCTAGTTATTATTCCAAGGTATCATCAGGTACAGACTTGGAGGGGTGTCGATCTAAATGCAGAGGAATGGGTCTGGAGTGTGCGGGAAGGGAAGGGACATTGGTCCCAGTGGTGACTGATGTCGATTATGCACCAAAAGAAATACAAATATAGCTGCAAAACAGCGATAACTATTTTCTGCCACCATGTAAAGGTACCGGGTCAAAACTATAATCCGGGTAGGCATATTGGTAACCATGTGGTCATGTAAAAAAAATGGAAATTGAAATTCTAAATACCGTGCCCCTAACCAGTTTCGATCCTAGGCCCACAATACGATCATCCGATGACATACTTCTGTCCTACAGAGTGTTGGGCTGACTGTGGCGATAAACTTGGAATTTTAAATACGCAAGGCTGAATCTATTCACTATCGCATTGTTGTTATGCTGTACACAAGCGTGAGCACACTAAATCCCTGTATTTTGTCACCAGGTATAATGCCAATCTTTAATAACGGGGTTCTCTCATCCTGTCCATGTCCATGTACTGGTACCAGTAACACGATCAAAATCCTCCGCGTACTAAGTAATGATGTGGCAATTATCATTGATATCAGATAGGTCATAAAAAGTTACCTACCGGTAGATTCAAACCTGTGTAGGCTCTACCAGTTAATAATTCATTGTTAAAGATTAGTAGTAACTTATGTTTAAAAGATCGATGCAAAAATTAATGGGTATTTATCCCATTATTTGGCTAAATAGTGTCAAAATAATTCGTTAATATGGTAAATATGGATGTAAAAGAAATTCAAAAAAGAAAATTAGATATCAAAATACCCGCCCCAGGCCAGATTCGATTGTGGTCCTGCGTCCAATGACTGACGCTGTACCTCTGTCCCATTGAGGACTTGCTATTAATGCAGGAGATATAAGGTTTCAACAATACCCATTTTTATATGTTGTTTGGCATACATAAAGTAGCAAAATAAAAGTGGTTTCATTTTTCTTGCAATTAGTGTGAGGTCTAACCTTATTTTGACTGGACTACTGGTATTTTCCCAAAAGGATTGTCTGAAGCCAGTTGTACCGAGAATCGACCATTTAGAAAATCGTAGGGAACGTAGCCATCCTAATGATGATGCCTCGATATAGCTCTTTATGCATCCAAAGTACTTCTGCCACCTTTGCATACAAGGCTTGGTCGAATACCAGAACCATGTTCTGGAGATGTAGATCTTTCATGATGTTCATCCTTCTGTTGAGAATTTCGGAGGCAATTCTCATTTTAGTCGCTGGTGCCTTGATTGTGGGCAGTAACAAGTATGAAATGTATCAGGATCTATCGTCACAACTCCCAACCCAAGAAAACTATATTTAGTGGCAGCCATCTTCGATTTTTGGTCATAATGGACACTAGATTATCTTCCCAAACTATGGCTTTTCTAATTATATGATACTTGTATATGATAATATGTAAATGGACAGTCTCATTTATATGTAGAATTTTGATGATTATAGTTAACGATTAATCTGTTTTATGTCTTTGGTCGATCGCAGATATAATCTCTGGTACAAAAAGTGACATTTTCGGCAAGAGCTAGGTGCATTTTTGGAACCCTCACATATAGAGCTTTCAGAAAAACCTTAATAGCATTTGTCCCAAGTTTAGTACCGAAAAAGTGTCTAGCTTATACACTAATACAAGTGATATTCAATCTTATTTCCTGAAAATAAGTGGTTCTTGGTTAAGATTTTTCGTGAGCGGAGTAATACATTTAGGTGATATATGCCCTACTGGAGCTACTCGATCATATACCATAGATAGCCCGACATTAAGACCATAAGAGTCCACCCATTTAGTAACCAATTTAAGAAAATTATTAACTCTTAAACATACCTCACTCATGTAGCGGAAGAATAAGTTGTGGTTAAAAGCTGACCGAAGTTTCACCACATTCTGAAGGAAAAATATCAAATGTTAAGTTATATCAAGATTGAATAATCTTGACGGAATATCAAAACATTTCTTTTCTGTATTTCTTTGTCTAATTAGAATGTTCTAATAACGTTTGAGAGTTAATTCTACCTACCACAATGACTTCTTTAAAAGCGTCTTCTCCGAGAATGATGCTCATCATGCGAATGATTATTTGTGCCTGAATCGATATCATTAGAAAATATTTTTACAGAAATCTTGACTACTTAGTCTTTGATGAGGGTATCTTCAACGAATAAGAAATAATGAATTGAATTGGGGGTCGTAAAGGAACATTAGTAAATAGAGATGAAGCGTTGAATAAGTTACTTGAAAATCAGTCTCGAGCGTTTAAGTGAAATAAACTCGCGGTGCTGCATGACAAAACGCGTATTTATCCCGAGATTACCGTAGGCCTTTTTGCTTTTCGACAGGATAAGAAAGGTGATTGCCGTACATCAAATTGCTTTGCCTTCATAATAAATAAACATATTGGGAAAGCTATTTCATTGAGGCAGTTAACAATTTCGATCCGCCACTTTGTCAGGGTACCGCTAGGCCCCATTGTTGGGCAAATCTTTCGAATATTCTTGAAAATCTTTTTTTATGCTTGCTTTTGAATAGCTTTGTCATATAATGGGATGAGGTGTTCATCTTTTAAAACTGTAGAAAATTGCCTTTCGAAAAAAATGTAAACGGGAATCTTGTACATAGCAACAATTGGAAGCGGTAGCGATGTGAAAATGTGTCGCCATTTCAAAATCTTGCGTAGTGCAATAAACTTGAATTTCTAAATCGGTGATATCTATATCATTTCCTATAAGAAATTTATGGAAATCCGTGAAATGATAGAGAATTCGTTTGTCTTCCATATGCAATTTGAACTTTTAGTTTGCCGTCAGTACTTATTGAGCTATGGCTATTGGAAGTTGAAAATCGGCCTTGTGCGCACCATCAGCCGTGTGTTAAAATGTGTTTGAGGGAATTATTTTTCAAATGAAAATCGGTTTTGGTGGGAATCCATTGAGTCAGTACAAAAGTAAATTTAATCTTTTATTGAAAATAGATTTCAAAAACAAATCAGATAGACGTATAAGATACAGCCGAGAGGGATTAGTTATGTAGCTGGCCCTTTGGCTCTGAGGGTGTGTTCAGTTTTGTTACATATTTCGGAATTCATGATTACCACGTACCAGCTCATAAGTCATATCTATGACAAAATCACAAATATCAAGAATCATCGTTCCTTTGCAAACCACTCTGTTTATGGGTAGATAATAGAAGTGTAGGTGGAGATGTTGTCTGAAGCTGGATTGCATAACAAGGCAGGGAATGCAGAACCAGAAACATCACCACATGAAATGAATGTTGGTTCAATTGTATATTAAGAGAAATTTTGTATGATAGAAAAGTATAGATCTGTAATAGAAGGAGAAAACATCTGTAGTAGAAAGAGAACTGTTGTCAGAAGTGGAAAGAACTGGATTGAATAAAGTCCGATTATCCGAAAAATCCGAACTTCTTTCATCAATGTTAGTTCACGGAGTCGGACTTTACAAGCTCAGATTTTAAGAAGGCCACTGAAGTCAGGAAGCATTGGTGTAACAGTAAATGGTACAAAAAGGTGGTTTGGACCAAAATTAATAACAATCAATATTTTGATACTACAATGAACTTACAAAGATGTGGTCAATATCAACATTAACTAGTTTTTAAATATTTCAAGATCATTTGTTAAAAGGTTCTCAAGAGGGCGCAGTAGTATACGTAAATTATGTGCACTTTTTAACTGATTAGGCATTCTAAAACCAAGTTAGTAGGCAAATTTCTAATTAGATTGAATGGAACTGTGTTAAGACTAAGACTGAACAAATGATGATTAGCTATCATAATTTGTTCAGACACGAAATTGAAAATTGAATGATTATCCAGAGGAATACATTCCGTATTGATCGACTCCTCAAATAGTAAACTAATCTGTGAAATTTAGTGATACAAAATATAATTTATGAAATAAAAGCAAAATAACGTCCAATCTCGAAAGTGCTAGTGCTAAGGGAATATAAGCATCAAGGCATTGTTTTTTCTTTAGATTCCCCTTTTCTTTGTTATCTTCAAAAAGTTTGTACAGTTTACTATGTAGCATATTGACAAATTATATCTATATCTGAATTTATGCTAGTTGAATAAAACATCTTTGGTAAAAACATAAAATTTGTACCCTATTTTGAAGCCTTTTTGTCTTCTTCACTAAAAAATGCATCATGAATCTTAAGAAATCACACTTTTAAATGCCTAGACTATGGACTGATCCGTTCCGGATGCTTTCGAACTGCGTTCAGTGTTTTTGAACCTCTTCAAAGCCATAAAACCATTTTTTGGGGAGAGGATCATCATCATCATTTCACAGTAGCGCCGTTTCATAGGCTTCTCAAGGATTTTCAAAGCTCGAACATCTTCAGGGAACTAAACAATAGGTACATCAAAGTTTACCCCAAATGCTTCTGTTTGTCCACCATTGCTGGACTTATTAGTTCAAATCATCATCAGCTGCTATCATCTTCACAGCATGAACACCATGCATCTTTGACAATCCAGCAACGGCGCCAGTATCGGGCCATCCAAAATCAGTTTTAACACAAATGGGCTGGCCTTTCATTCTTACATTCGGTACAAGAATTAATATTTGTATTTTGATAAATTTAATCGTGTTTTATTAATGAATGGCTCGTGCTACCACCTGAAGTTTAAGTTTTTTTTGTAATGTGTGAGGCTAAGATCGTGGACTGTAAATGTGTTGTATTAAAATGATGATGTATCTGTAGTTTAACACTTGTTACGGACCTGGTGCAACTTTCACACCGATTTTTCGTGAAAAGATTCAGCTATTGTAGGCGTTCGTCTTTTTACGTCCCGAGTGGATTGTTGATGTCTTTAAATCGTGTGTGTCGTTTGTGAAAGTCATTGGGATTTAATGACACCCTTTTCGTCGTACATATAGCGCGGTTTCCTTTCCGAGTAGCGACGAAATTCGATTAGATGTTTGGTGAATGCGAGGTTGCTTTGGGACTGATCAGTTTGTAAACTGTGGGCTGAAGGCCATTGACTTGTTGATATCCTTGTAATATTAAAGGTATTTGAAGATATAATGTTTGTTTATTATTGATACATACAATCCTCTATTCAGTTCATAACTTGTATCTAGGTTTTTGGTTTACCATTGCAATCACTTGCCAGTTGACAAGCGTTCGCTTTTTAATTGGCACAAAATGTTGTGTTTGTACTTATACTGATTTTTATTGGCGCAAACGCTTTAAAACTTTTAAAAAGCAAACTCGTAGCTATCATATTCTCGGAGAAAATTGCCCAAAACTACGTTTTTTGACCGACTAATTTTCCGATTCCTCGGTTTTCGCTTAATCGTGCAATGACCTACATTTATGAAATATTGAAATCCTTATCTGCATCTAATTGGCATCTGTGTTCATCCATAAAACGTAGTACTACGGACTGTATAGTAAGCCAGTACGATGACTGTTTGTTCACATGAACTCCTCATGCCGTGTTATGAAGTCATGTAACAGTACAAGGATTCAGAGTTACATGACTTAATATCCTAATGACGTCCCGCTGTGACGACTATTTCCGTTTGTAAACAAAGACTTTCACGCTATTGTATTTTGCTGATTCTTTGATAAATTACTGAAAAATGGAATTGATTTTTTTAACCAACCGCGGCTCGCTGTGGTGAATTGGATTGAATTCATCATCGAATGACAAGTTAACGATTTTTATGATCAATTTCATTCGGTGGCAAAATTTATAGGATTCTTCTCAGATTATCACGAGTCGGTGTCAGAATAGTATCTGCTAATCCAGTTGTGACATGGAGTCCTCCGAATATCCAAGCATCATTATAATACCACCTTTCGTGTAATACCAATCACCTAACGCCGGCGTTGTAATACGAAACACAATTTCCTATTGTCTGAAGGCTTGTGTTATAATGAGGTTTGACTAATCTTTGAAAACATATGGCAAAGGTTTTATGATTTTGCATCAAAGAATGTGCATGAGTACATTATGAGAATGACCGAAGACCAGTAGACAGACGAGCTTAGAAATTAGACTAAATCTACTATAGCCCAAGTCAGTAGGCCTACAACCCTGTTGTATCGGAAAATCGGGAAGATGACCGTTTGAATGTGCACAACTATCGCTGAAGTCATCATTCAATACGCCAATGGTAAACCACATGGTGCATGGGCAATTATTTTGGTAGTAAGTAAAGTCTTTGAAAGCTAGTGTTACAGCCTACATCCAGTTGCACTACAGCTTAAGGAACATAGGCCCTAATTAACAATTACACTTGACCACTTTGAACGTCGGGAAATGGAACCTCAACAGCCTCGACATATTCAGCCTCCGCATGGCAATATTTAGTCTAGGTATTGTTCAGACCTCATCAGTAGAGATCCATTCCTCTGCTCCACCCACCAGTGACGACGAAGAGATTTCAAATATCAGTTTATCATTGCTCACCATTACCATGTACCGTATCCAAACGAAATAATTTGTTTGATCTAGTAGGCTTCAATGCCTCAGCCAAATTAAAGACGTCTGCTATCCATGATGTAGCAATGCCTATGTACCATACCAGAGTCACCAAATACTCGAACTGGCACAATCTGTAGTAGAATAGTTTTCAACACGACAGCAGTCTTGGCCGAGGAGTGATTAGACTTTCCACTAGTCACATCACCCTCAGTAATGCTGTTTCCAGAAGTTGGCAAGCGAACTTGCAAGTTATCAGTTTTCTGACCATAGTTGCCTTCAAGTTTCCAGCGGGCTGACTAGGGATGCAGCAAGACGTCATTGTAACTTTTTGGAATATTACAATGCCACATGATTTTTTTCAACTGTTAGGCATGAAAAGGACAATTTTCGGCAGAAAATGAAACCTGCTCATCAAGTTCTGGAGATGAGTCATTCTGTTTGTGTCGCACAAAGACGTTCGATCATGAATTACAGCTTTAAACAGACCTATCCATTTAGGCCACTCAAACAATTCACCACAAAACCTCGTTTCCTCAACCTATGGGATAGACGTTGCAAACCTGCTAGACGACAAACTTCTTTCAGGTGGACGCCGAACATCAAGTAGTTGGATTTATTATGCCAAGCGACGACTCTGTGATAACGGGCCTTGACTTGTTTTAACAGGTGATGCTGTTTTGAGTTCCGGTCAGACTGCGACAATGGGTAATTACAATGCATTTTCTGAAGACAGATGTAGAACTAGAATGAGGCATCATGCCTCGACCTTCCAGTGTATATTGTATATCCTTCGAAAAAACGAATCGAATCAGCTCGAATTTCGAACTTCGTTGTCATACTACGACCATATGTATATGATATAAATTTCCAGTCGGTCGACCGAATAAGACTTGTCATTTTGAAAACGCCCCCTGGTGGCCATATTTTGAATCGAATCAGCCCAAATTTCGAACTTGGTCGTCGCACTACCACCATATGCATATGATATAAGTTTCAAGTTGTTCAGGAAATAAAATTTGTCATTTTGAACGGAAACGGTTTTTAAAAAACGCCCCTGGTGGCCATATTTTGTATCGAATCGGCTCGAATTTCGAACTTTGTCGTCGCACTACGGCCATATGCATATGATATAAGTCGTTCGGAAAATTCCATTTTGGATGGAAACCATTTTTCAATAACGCTGTGGGGAATAGGTTGTGAACTAGTTAGAAACAATAAACTATTAACCGTTTCACTTGTAACCTATATAACATGCATGCTTCTGGGTTCAGATTAAAGTTTCCATCATACAAGCCAGTCGTTGTTATACTCTTTCCTGTGGTGGATCCATCCGTCTCCCAGAATCGGGGATAGCAGGCCCTTGCCACATTGGTGCCGATGTAATGGCTCAATCACCCATACGACTAAAGACAACGAGGGCGGCACACGGGGGACACATCACCCGCCTACTACAACAGAAAACAGAAGACTTAATGTGCCGTCACAACAGCACGGACGCTGATATCGATGTGTCCATCACCGACGAACTTCCATGCAGTGTTGAACACCATCGGAGCGAAGCTCAACGTACTAGGAAAAATTGATCAAAATATCACAGATTTATAACCATATGATGAACTCGAATCGGACATCACAGATATCACAAAGCGGGAGGAAGATATCGAAATATTGATGGTACGAATTTCACGATTCATACAATGGAATGAAACGACGACAATACATCCCACAACGAAGATTGCGCAAAACTTGCTGCCGCCGGAATTTGTACTGCGAACACCGAATTCTATACCGCATGAAACCGAGACATCCGTCCGCTCAACTGTGACTACACCGATACCTGCACCGTTCACGATACGATCGAATCGTATGTACGTGGATTAAATTCATTGGGGGGAAACCGAGAATAGTTACGGGGATTTCTGAGTTCCAGTCATTCTAGAGAAGTTACTCAGTAATATATGCAGATAAGTTACACACGAACACGGAAACTCGCCATGAACGGTAATGCGAATTGTAAAGTTATTTATCAAAAGAAATGGATGCATCACTAGCTGGTCTGGGAAACATTGAGACAGAAACAATGGCGACAACAGCGACTTTCTATACGGGCACCAAGTACAACCAGCGGCGAAGCCACAGAAATCCCCAGAAATTTTATCGTACCGTATCATGCAGTTACTTCAAGGGGCCACACAGCACTGATTATTGCCCAGTTTACAACTGCCAAGAAAAACGCCAGCAATTTGTCAAACAGGAACGACTATGCTTCAATTGCCTGTCTCACTCACACACTAGTAAGGACTGTCATTCAAATGGTCGATGTCATGCCTGCAATAGGAAACATCACACATCCTTACGTGATGGATAAAACCATCCCAGGCAAACTCAAATGACAAACAAACCGCTAACTGCAGGTATACTGTACTCGAAACGGCTCCTACCCTAGCGACGGAAGGTACGAATACAGGTTATGTCAACTTCACTTCCACTACTGTGGCTACTGTTCAAAGTAAAGTCATCTCATCAGTTCTTTTGAAAACAGCAGTTGGTAAAATCCCAGTCGGAAGAAAATCAACTACGGTAAACATTCTACTAGACGAAAGGGCGCAGCGTTCCTTTATAACAGGGATATAGCCGACCAATTGGATATAAAAAGTATGGAATCCGAAAAAATCAGCATCCCTACATTCGGTGGTCATCCGAAACATGGATATAGCAAACTTAACATTACTCGCTTCTGACGGATCGAACCTCGACATTCGTGCATTGATAGTACAAAAAAATGCTACAAGAATGACAAACTACGTGACATCAGCGGTTTTAGATCTTCCATATCGATGGGGGCAAGGGGGCAACCACTAAACCCCGAAACGCCGAATCACAGAAATA
Source organism: Tubulanus punctatus (assembly GCA_036785005.1). Lineage (NCBI taxonomy): Eukaryota > Metazoa > Nemertea > Palaeonemertea > Tubulaniformes > Tubulanidae > Tubulanus > Tubulanus punctatus. The sequence continues at coordinate 9,026 of JAYMFW010154493.1, read as the reverse complement.
CAAGATACGGGCTAGACACGGACAATACAAAATGCAATGGCTTGCCTCATCGTTGCACCGATACAGTTATAACTCATCAATCAAAACTCTCGATTTCTGCACATTATACATATGAATTTGTTGACCTCCAGTCGCCGCTCTGTGCGATGAGCAATTTTAGCTTATAAATAAACTACATTCGATTGATTCATTGAAAAATAACTTCTACTGCATACAAATAATATCAATCGCGAGTACAAATGGGTTTCAGAGGTCGTTCGGAATATCCGGCTATGCGATAATTTTGTCATATCAAAAAAAAAATGTTCCGAGGTGTGCGATTTTCCAAGCTCCACGTAGAATTTTATTCGAGAATGAATTGATTTAAAAAATTTTTTTTACGATTGCTGTCCGAGCGATACGATATGCTCGAGCGGTCCGAGCAATCCCAATTGTACGTCGCAGTCGCTGAGATCCCAATCAACGACGACTTCCGTTCTTCTCCACGATTTACATCGCAATAGGTAGACGTGTTTTCGATTCTCTCGTTAAAATTCTGTTGAATCGACTTTGATCGCCCATAGGTTTTCATTGAATCGGCTTAATCGCCCACCGAGTCTTCTATTGTAGTCATTGTTTGTATTGTCCATTCGAATTCCGTACGTCAGCGCGTTGAATCTGACTTTGTTTGCCATTATTTAATTTGCAGATTGCATCCCCCTTTCTTTCTAATTTTTTCTGTCCTTAAGCCTGGATCCCATTGCCGCGGTCGTGGTTGGGGATAGTTACGTAAACCACCTCGAACAAATGCATTTGGAGTCGAGCACGTTTTCCGGGGCTTCCAAGAAGGGCTGGGATCTGACACCAGACAATTTTCAAGACCCCTTGTTTGTGAGTATCAGGGGCGGAACGACATCGGCTTTCGGCCAGCCATCATTTTTTTGTCGAGAGAGTCAAACCAATAGATCCGTCCGTCATCATTGTCATGATTGGAGGTAACGACCTTGATACGAAAAGTCTGTTAAAGCCACAGGAGGTGGAGAATAGGATTTTTTCCCTGGCTAGGGATTACGTGTGTAGGACAATTGCCAAAGTCGTTGTCTGCCAAGTCCTCCACAGAAAAAAAGTGGCGCAGTTTTTCAAAGGAAGAAGGGAAAAAACGGGTACAGGAAGTCAATTACAAGCTTTTCCGAAGCGTGAGGGGGCCATAATCATTTGCGCCACGCATAAGATAAAGGGTGGGAGGGCCAAATGAGTGCCACGTGGCAGTGGGCTATGATTTAATACCCTACCTTAGCCGTATCCCTTCCGTTATTGGCCAAAAGTTGCAGTTTTCTAGTTCCGGATGGGGACGTTGGATATATTTACAATTGTAGCATGCATTTCATTTTGATTCCAACGGCCTTCTACATGTTGGCTTATTATTCGCCCCTGAGGTTGGATGTTACACTAAATAATCTTGAATTTTGTTTTATTTTCTACGGCCTTCTGTTATGTTGGCCTATTATCTGCCCCGAAGGCTGGGCGTTATACTATATAACTGAATTTCGTTTTATTTTCTGCTGCCTCCTGCTATGTTAGCGTATTATCTGCCACGAATGTTGGGCGTTATACTATATAACTGTGAATTCCATTTTATTTTCTGCTGCCTCCTGCTATGTTGGCGTATTATTTGCCCCGAATGTTGGGCGTTATACTATATAACTGTGAATTCCATTTTATTTTCTGCTGCCTCCTGCTATGTTGGCCTATTATCTGCCCCAAACGGTGGGGCATTGCACCAGTACCGGTAATTGTGACCAACCTTCGGTGCGAGAAACTTATATTTGGAATAATTTCACTTTAAAATAAAGGTCAACCCATGGAAACGTCTCCCACTGTCCAGAATGGGAAGGCGAAGTGACCACGGAGGAGGGCAGCCTCGGCCTCAACGTCAGCCTCACCGGTTGAAGTCGATGCACCAGTGGCTCAACCCCCTGACGACTCACCCAAGATAGTGGAGCTCCAGTCCCAACTCCAACAGGCTAACGAATTGCTAAAAAGTATGGGACAGGTGGTCGACCGGGCGATGCAGAAGCTGACCGCCATTTCTACAGTGCCGACAACACCCCAAGTAGACCTCAACACACGACCAGTTGTGACGGCGCAACACTTCGCCGCATCTCGAGAGACACAGCTAGGTAAGGTTTCCTTTGCTAGTGCGTCATCGAGATCGATGCCCTGGTGCCAGCAAAGATCAAACAGGCAATTTGGCAATTTTGAACTATGAATGCCTAATTTTCAAATAAATTTCTTGTTGTTGCAAAAACATGATGCAAATAGTAGATTACAAGGAATTTATTTATGATGAGACTATGTTGCAAAACCCCATTTTCGCAACATAGACCCCTAGTGTGAGTAGTCGGTCCTTAAATCAAGCCTCAAATGCCTTCTCTGCACCCTTCACACCGGGGGCGAACCACTCCACATTTCCCCCTTAGGTGCCGTTCCAAAGTCGGCTGGTGGGTTCCGCATGATCCATCATTTGTCCCACCCACCAGGCCAATCAGTGAATGACACCATACCACCAGTGGCCAGTAGTTCAATATTCGACCATACAGGATGCTATTCACCATATGAAGATTTCGGGGCCAGGTGTTTTCTTGGCGAAAACTGTTATTAAGTCAGCTTTCCGAATTTTGCCTGTCAACCCATCAGACCAGCATTTACTTTTTCTGGTTTTTGCTGGGGCGGTAAATATTTCATGGACACCTGCCTCCCCATGGGTGCTTCCAGTTCATGCGCTATTTTTGACTCTTTATCACAATCCCTGAAGTGGATTGCCTTTAAGAAGCTGGGGGCTTCCTGTGTGGTCCATATTCTCGACGATTTCCTTTTTATAGCACGTGGTTACAATAAGTGCTACAAAGACCTGATCACCTTCCTGAAATTTTGCCACTTAGCCTATATCCCCATCACAGATGATAAGACCTTTTTTCCCATCCCCATTTTGCCATTTATGGGCATAAATTTGGTCTGCTTATTGTTCGAAGCCCGTCTCCCAGCAGATAAGGTTTCGAAATGCAGACAAGCGATTGATTCTGCACTTTCCAAGGCTAAGGCCACACTTAAAGAGCTCCAGTCTCTCATCGGACTACTGAATTTTGCCTGTTCGGTGGTGCTGCCGGGCCGCCCCTTCCTCCCTCCGCCGGCTGATAGATCTGACAGTTAGGGCGAGGTCTCCAAACCACCGCATTCGAATCACCAGGTCAGCTAAGCTAGAGCTGCAGGTTTGGTAAACCTTTTTGTCGAACTTCAATGGAAAATCTTTTTTCATTGACGACGTCTGGTTGTCTGATACATATCTTTATTGATGTTTAGCCTGTTTACTGATGCTGCTGGCTCCCTAGGCTATGGTGCTGTGTTCGGCAACCAACGGTTTAACTGCCACTGGCCAGGAAGTTGGATATCCTTCAACATTTCGGTCATGGAGTTGTACCCTATTGTTGTGGCGTTTGGTGACCTCTCTAGAAAAACAAGGCAGTATGCTTTTATTTCGGCAACCAGGCAGTTGTGGAGGTGTTCAACAAACAGTCGACTAATCACCCACAGCTTATGATTTTGATCCGCCAGTTAGTTCTACGCTGCAGGCAGAGGATGCCTGCAGCGTAATATAGTTTTCACAGCTCGTCATATACCGGGGCTGGATAACACCCAGGCTGACATGCTTTCTCGCTTACAGGTCACAGCAAACTCTACGCCCACCCAAGTACCACCAGAGTGGCTCCAAGATGGATTTACACAGCTTATGATGAACTAACACGGGCCGCATTATCCGAAGGAACCAGGAGTGCATACAGACGCGCATTACATGCAATAAATCCAGAGATTTGGCGACACAACGGGTCTGTTCCCGCAATGTCGCTAGCATACTATTTGTGGCATACTTACATAGCTCTGGTTCATCTCCTTCCTTGATCGCATCAACTCTGTCAGCTATTTCATACTACCGCAAATCGTCCAGCTATCCTGACCACTGCTGGGCTATCATGATACAAGAGCTCGTCACGGGAGCCAGAAACCTTTCCGACCACAGGGACAGCAGCTTACCGATTACCATGAAAATCCTGAAACAACTCGTTCGCAACACACCATTTGTCACCCTCTCGCCTTATAGATGCTCACTAGTTAGAATAACGATGGTAATCGCCTTTAAGGTTTTTTTTCGGCTCGGGGAGCTGTTGCCAAGGACACTGTCCATGGCACATCGGGTAGTTCAGTTGACAGAACAAGCCATCCACCTCACTGTCTCATTTTTCAAGCACGGAAGCAAGTGGGGCCCACAGACTATCCACCTTCCGACTCCTCATGACGATCCCTTGAATTTACGCAACTTACTGGTGGAATATCTCCATACCAGGGGAGATAAACCTGGCCCCCTGCTGATTAGAAGCAACGGGAGTCCATTCTTGCGTCGACAATTTGACAAATTATTTTCAACCTTGCACACCAAATGTGACCTCCCACGCAACATCAAAGGTCGCTCCTTTCGCATCGGTGCTGTCGCCGATGCTGCTCTTAGGGGCGTCCCCGAATCCCAGATTCGCGATGCCAGATGTTTGAAGTCGGACGCGTATAAGAAATACATTCGCATGTCACGTTAGTTGATTTTCGCTTCGAGTCTCTCAGTAATGGTCCGGAGGTTTATTACACTTAGGTTACAATATGGAGTATTTCATTTTGTTGAGTTTCTCAGTAATGGTCGGGAGACTGATTTCCTTGGGTTGTTTTTATGAGAGTGTCTCTTAGTTATTGTCTGGAGACTTATTTCACTGGTTTGATGAATTTAGGCGAGAGTCTCTCGGAAATCGTCTGGCATTGCACTGGTTTGTTGTTTTTAGGCGAGAGTCTCTAATTAAGGGCCTGGAGAATTATTTCACTGGTTAGTTGCTTTTAAGTGGGAGTCTCTCAGTAGAGGTCTGGAGACTTAATTCACTGGTTTGTTGTTTTTAGGCGGGAGTCTCTAAGTAAGGGTCTGGAGACTTATTTCACTGGTTGGTAGCTTTTAAGCGGGAGTCTCTCAGTAATGGTCTAGAGACTTATTTCACTGATTTGTCGTTTTTTAGGCGAGTCTCTGAGGGATGGTGTGGAGACTTAGTTTACTGGTTTGATGTTGTTAGGCGCGAGTCTCTCGGTGATGGTCTGGAGACTCATTCACCCGGTTCACACATTATGCCCTAGCCTCTAAGTAATGGTCTGGAGGCTAACTACACTAGGTTCCGGGCTCCGCTATAAGGGGTTTTTGTGGGGTAGCCACATATGGGTGGCTTTGTGGCGCTTCCCCACAAAATGTATCCCTCGCGGGTTACTATGGTTGCCATGGTAACCAAGCGTGATTAGATTTAAATACGCTGCCAGGGTTATGGCAGGTTACCATGGCAACGTAAGTAGCCCTTTCTATGTCTCTACTAATGATTATTATGTTAGCATTATTTCGGTAGAATAATAAATGTCAGGACGCCTCATGCGTCCTGGCCTTATCACACTATACACAATTCTTTGAGTTGGTTCTTGGTTGCGTAAAAACTTGCATGACATATTGCTAAATATGATCGGAAAATAACAAAATAAATGGCCGTCAGGTAGTCCGACAACTAGTTTATAGTCCGGAACGTAGTCCCTAGCTCTCAGCGAATTCCGCGAAACATTCGGTGTTTCGGGGTTTTTCAACTAAAAATTCGGTGATTCGGCGTTTAGCGGTTACCGTATCTACGGGGACTGAAACTAGCACATTTGCCTAAAGATGAATCGTTCGAAATAGATCTTCTGATTCGGGCTGATTTTTATTGGTCAGTCATGTATGGGTCACAGCATTATTCGCGGTCAGGGCCCAACTGTACTGACCTTTATCTTAGGGTATGACCAGAGACCAGAACAATTGATTTCTATATGGAAGCCAACAGAATCATGTCAGCCGCAGGATTCAATCTAAGGGGCACTTACTGTCCTTTGTTACGTTCAAAAGAGCTACAAGATGGTGTTCTAGACACTAGGTTTACAGTTGATATCATGGGTCTAACTTGGGATACCAATAATGACATCATCGGTTACAAGAATCGCGACATGGGCATAATGATTGATAAACTGACCACAAAACGCGAAGTCGTACGTAAAACAGCAACTGTCTACGACCCATTGGGTTACCTCACATCTGCAACAGTGAAGGCAAAAATATTCATCCAACAACTCTGGAAACTGTCACTGCCTTGGGATGAACCACTCCAAGAAAATCTGTCCAGTGAATGGAAAAAAATAGGGTAGCGACCGAGACAATGCAATGGAAATAAACCGTCCAAAAAGATATTTTACAAACGCTATTCACTCTTGTGAAATACATGTGTTTGCAGATGCTAGCCCTAAAGCTTATGGGCGGCAGTTTATATAAAAGGTCACAACGAAACGACTCTTGTCGCAGCAAAATCAAAAGTTGCACCCGTCAAAGAAATGTCACTCCCACGTCTCTAGCTGACGGCTGCTATGATTGCCATTCGTCTACTTCGTTTCATCGTCAAAGGTCTACAAGATAACAACACGATTACATCGAAAACAGTCTGATCCGATAGCCGGATAGTGCTCCAGTGGATTACGGGAAACAAAACGCTTGAACGATTTGTTGCAAATCGTGTCAATGAGATCAAAACATCAAACGTCGACGAATTTAAGTATTGTCCAACAGCTGAGAATCCAGCCGACCTGGTTACGAGAGACATAACCCCAAATGACTTAATCAAGTCCGATCTATGGTGGTATGGGCCTCACTGGCTCAAAACGGGTGAATACCCTAGGTACCCTACATTTGTTTATTAACTTGTGCCAACACACGCGCATTACATCTAGAAGTTCTGTCAGACTTGAGAACAGCAACATTTCTACATTGTCGTGGGCAATTTGCCGCTCGTCGTTCGTTACCCGCCAAATTGATGTTGGTCAAGGCTACCACTTTTCTTTTCTTTGCGCGGCGGGTGAAATTCGGAAAATATTCAATACTCAGCAAGTACAAGATTCCTTTGCAACCCAACGCGCCAAATGATCGTTTATTCTCAAACGCCCTCATGGTTTGTGGGATACTGGAAACGTCTAATCGGTCTAACTAAAAATGCTCTGAAGAAAGTACTCGGTCGTGCTCGTGTAACATTGCAGGAATTAATGAGAACTGTTTTTTTTTTACCGAAATCAGAATTGTATTAAACAACCGACCACTCACGTTCTTCTTTACCGACATAAACAATCTCGAACCGAATATTCCCTCTCACCTGATGCATGGTCGTGTATTAACCACCTTACCATATCAAACAACTGATAATAACGAGTTGCTTGACCCTACATTTGGAACTAATCGATCTAAAATAGAAGAACGAGCGATACGCCTTAGCCGAATTCACAGAGACTTCTGGAAAAGGTGGTCAACTGAATAACTGCAATCTCTGCGAGAACGTCATCTTAAAATGCCCAACAAAGGGTCGAATACGAACATTATCAAAGTTGGAGATGTCGTCTTAGTACAGTACATGATGACAACAAACGTGTCACGTGGAAATCGGCACTCGTTGATGAACTTGTTGACGGCAATGACGGACTAGTTCGATCAGCGAAAATAAAAACAATGAACGAACACACCACTCGTCCTATCGCGAAACTCTAGAGGTAATCCGCTACCAACTCGACCAGTTTCTGCTACCAATAGCCAATCAGTTGACAATTACCAACGACCAATGCGACGTGCCGCAGAACGGGCCAAACTAAGGTTTAAGAAATTAGCCGCCGATTTAAACTAAAAGACTTTAAATTCATGCCTTTAAAACTGATACTGATAATGGACAATATAACATTAGTGATTAAATAATCATAGGTACTTTAGATCTATTTACACAACGCAAATACGTTGTTTGAATATCATATACGTTTTCATAGACGATCATTTAACATTTAGGACTTATATCGTTACAGTACTCTCATATCGTCTAATTGAATTTCAATGCCACACTCAAGTGTCGTAATCTAGACATAATTTCGGCCCCGGAGAATGTGGGTGATAGGTTGTAAACTATAAACCTTTTCACTTGTAACCCATATAACATTATGTATGTTTCTAGGTCCAGATTAAAGTTTCCATCATACAAGCCCGTCGTTGTTATACTCTCTCTTGTCGTGGATCCATCCGTCTACCAGAATCGAGGATAACAGGCCCCTGCCACAAACGCCCGCTGGTGGCCATATTTTGTATCGAATCCGCCCGAACTTGTTTTCAGATAAATTCTACAAAACCACTATCTACCTATAAAATCTCATTTTGCTATGACAAATAACACAGGAGATATCAAACAATCCAAACACTATATGCCCCTCGACTTTTTGCGGAAGCGCAAAAATGCTGCAAATAACTGTTCCATATAACAGTGGAAACCCTTAATAAAGCATTTTTTTCTGTGATGTGTCTTACACATTGGGAAGTAAGCACAGTTTTGGAGTCTAGAAACGATGGGTTAAACATTGGGTATTTTTTCATTAAGGTAGAGCATGGATGACTCATTGTAGTAACCTCTATTAAATTGAAAACATGTACCGATTACTTTGCTCAGTTAAAAAAGCGAAATATCTTCCACTGGACCAAAATGTAAGACCTAGAGGACTAGTGGTTATATCTAATTTTGGTAATTTAAACCCTAGTCATATCCCATTTCTACTACAAATATTTCTCATTGAATCACAATATTTAATACCTGATGGTGACTGTTAGTGTACAGTCGAAAAGTTGTGCTCTTTCTTAATAAAATTATTCAGTATTCTTCAACTTTTGGACTTATCTCGGTTCATTGTGAGACATTCGTGGGTAATTGTAAAAGTGGGATTTGAGATCTGGAGTACGAAGTACGGGCTCGGGCGATATATCACCCGAGCTCTTTCTGCGCACTTTTGATCTCAAATCTCAATTTTCCTAATACTATACACACAAATATCAAATCAAAGTATCAAATTCTAACCAAAATCACTTATTTTGCATTTCATAC
>JAYMFW010154162.1:4689-16267 GCA_036785005.1 Tubulanus punctatus | reverse complement strand
TTTTTTTGTTCTCTGTTGATCAAAACTTGTAGTGGTGTGCAAGTGAATAGTTGTAAGAAATAAACAAGTATCAAGAATTAAGAAACCAAGGACTGGATGGAAGAATGTCAGCATTTACCGAATCGCAATACACCAAAACTTTTGGCAAATCAGAATTTGGGTCTAGAAATGTAATTTTGTGTCTGTAAATGTACATTAGAAAGTTACATAAAACACCACAGAAAAACAGTTGGAGAGCATTCTGTGATGTTCTATGTAACTTTCTAATGTACATTTGCAGACACAAAATTACATTTCAAGACCGAAATTCTGGTTTACCAAAGGTTTTGGTGTATATATTGCGATAATACAAGTAATCGACCTGGTCCCAGTCATAGCATTTTAGGAAAAAATAATTGTCCACGCCATAAAATAAAGATATTTAAAAAATTCCCGTGCAGTGCCCCACGTTTTCTAAAATAAGAGCAAATCATTTTTCCTATCATGATGAATTTTCTGATATCGTGCCGATTTAATTCCACAGATTCCTAGACCCATTCATTTAATGTGAGTGGACAAACTGAGAAAATCTTTGTGCGGTGTTGAGGTAAATTGAAATACCCGAATTATTCCTTCGGTTACTGGTTTTGTTACTACTAAACAGTCATTCAAGTTGTTTGAACTCAATTTCAGCCGTCCGGCCATTTTCCTAATAAATCATTAGCGAAAAAGCAATTAAGAATATAAATTAAATATTTCAGCGTATTAGAAACAATGACAACAGATATCAGAAAACAGTGCTTTGGAAATATAAAATTCAATACCAAAATATAGATAAATATAACTATGAATATATATTAGAAAGAAAATAAAATCCATTAGTAAAAAGCGACAGTTATTTGCAAAAAAGTTTTTACGAAATTCAAATCTTCTTCAAAGATTCAAAATGGTTTTTATTTATATCAACCAAATTAGCGTTATGTAATAATTTTACTGAAATTGTTGACTTCAAAACAAGACTTACCAGAGAAGTTTCGTCTATATATAATGGTGACGAGGTCTTTTGATTGCGTAAAGTTTTATCTAATTTATCAGTTACAGATGACGAGGCCGGATGAGTCAAATCTGAAACAGTGATCGGAGATAAGTATTAGATTTCGACAGAATTTATTCAAAACATAAAATAGTGATTCACGCGGCGGGCACATGCATCGTAATATGATAATGAAAAGAAAAGAAAATGAAAAGATTTCAAATCATAGCATGCAACTAATGTAATGCCGGCAACAACTTAAAAACTAAACTAGAACAGTATAGTAACATGCGAGTATAGGACGATAAACTCACTTGATTTAACCTTGTGTCTTCCTAGTTTTCGTAAAAATCGAGAATTAATAGATACACATGAAGAAATTCACAAAAACCAATATTATTTACCACTTGAGCACACAATGATATGAGAGTACCATAATAAATCATCATTTTATTTTGTCACTATACACAAATAGGACAGCGCAGAAGTTCTTTCTTAAGTTTTCACGGCCACGCTTACATTTTCTGAAAACGCCGAGTCAGACAAGAGCAATAGAAATGCGAGTTTATGACGTATTTAATTGTGTGCGCTGCCCTATTTGATTGGTTTATATTTTCTTATGCATTTTTTATCCATAACATGATGTTAACATTTGAGACGTATTTCTTTCTTGTTTCTAGAACTCCCTACCTTTAGGACCTAGCTGCTGAGGCAATGACACACTTGTACGCGCCCGACTCTCGCGGTGAAAAGTTAAGTTCGTATTCTCGGTACATTGAGTTCCGTCATTGCCAAACCTCTTCAGAAATTCTGCTTTTAATTCTAAAAATGGAACCATTTACATAATAACTTGTTTTGTCCAAGAATCAAATACCTATCAGTTTGGGACGAGCATTCATAGGCAAGAATTATTAATGTAGGGTTTAGCCGACCCAAGTGAGAGTGAGAATGAAACAGATATTTCTAAAATTGAGAGTTATACAGGATCTACGCATGAATCCATGGGAACCAAAGGCGAATTCTCTCTGGTTTAATGTGTGAACGTTTTCCGGTAAAAGTTGTGTTACGTGAAGGGTTTAGCGGTCAAACGAGAAGCTGTAACGGGACTATTACCCTAGTCCATTCAGAGTATTTTACTGTTGCAAAGATTTGGAAAACATGAATGTAGAAACGGCACTATGATCTGTAATCTAGAAAATGAAGTCCGAGTTTTATCAGGTATTTTCGGCCATGCATTTACCAAATACAATTCGTTTTTATCTATTTTGGAAAATAATGATCTAATGAAATTTGAACGTACGTTCTTCGAGATCAGGTTCGGGAGATGTTTTCCAGTCGGTTACAGGTGAAGTCTCTGGGTGTTTTGGAGCGTGCGGTTCTTGCACTGCAATAACTTCCCTCTTTTTTAACGCTGGAAGGAAAAATACAGAATATGGAAGACAGCTAAAGAGAACAGACGCTAAAACGGTATCATAGGAATCACTCGAAACCAGGAAGTGTTTTAAGAATTAAACGAAATATGTAATCATTTCAATAGAAATGGTCAAAAGGGACTTGAATCCGTCTAGTCCGTATTAAGCAAAAATCCGAGAAAAATGGGGTTCGGCTGTACTTAAGTTGTAGGGCTAAAGTCTATCAGATGTATTATCCCTTGTTTAAGGTCCTGAAAGAATTCTTCAATTTCGCGTATACAATTCATTCGGTGATACTGTATATCTACCTGCACCGAAAGAAATATGAGGAAGCATATGAATTGATAAAGAGATAAAATCTAAAGAAACTTACGTTTTGGTTTCCTGAGAGAAGCGGGTAGAGGTATAACACGTTTTGGGGGTGGTTCCTTCTTTTGTTCAATTCGTGATGTCGACGCTGCCTTTCTTTTAGCATTTGCGTCCTGTTTCTAAAGAGAAAAATATACTATCAGTTTACCACGTATCAGAATCCACTATTTAAACAAATCTGAATGGTATAAAATAACATTTTACCTGAAATGTGATATTGATTTTATTGATTGTTAACGATCCTGAGAAAATTGAATCCATGTTTAAGATAATGGATTGTTTTTTGTCAGTGTGGAATGTTAAGAACTAATGTTTAAACCTTATATGCAGTAAAAACAAATCATGTTTTGTACATCGCCGGTAGCTTCTCGGTAGCGTTTTGAATTATTAATGCCTCAATATGATAAAGCAATTAGATATTGCATTGCCTCGAATCCCATTGCGACAGTAATTCAATTATGTAAGAAAAAATTGTCGAGCTTTGGAAATCGATCCACAATTACACAGAAATAAAGTAAGAATTTCCACACTAGAAGTTTATTTCTTGTATCATTCCTATTTCCTCACCATCAGAGTTTACTTATCCTCTATATTCTATCTATTCATGTATATCATCTATTTTTTCCCCAAAATGTATTTTGTATTAAGAAAATTTAGTAAAACTGCTGGACAGACTGACAATTATGTCTCCCTGTTTTGTTAAATGATTAGCAAACTGTGCAGTCAAGTTGATGTCAGTACTATCAGGGAGTTGTTATACAATAACAACTCCCTGGTACCATAGATTAAATTGTTTGTTCAAAGTTGTAAAAATTGTAATGCATTAATGGCCCAGGTGATTATTTGGGCCAAATTGAGATCTGGCCGACCTTTCTACCATAGTAAATTTTCACTGCCATCAGCCAATCAGAATGCTAGATACATTCCAAAGCGTTTGTTAAAAATGTGATATTAGAATTTTTCTAAAAACTGCGTTAACAAATGAGTTAGTCCATGAGGTAGCGTCAAATTGACATCGTGCATTTTATGTGCAGAATATTTGGTTGCATATTCTATCATATGCTAATTAATAGAAAAGGATAATTAGTGAATAAATTACGTATTCCTCACCTGTTTTCGTAATTCGTCTATATTTTGAGTAGAATGATCAAATATGTGCATATGGGAGAGATATCGCTCGCATGGTTCAATTGGCGGGATTGATCGATCACATTGATTATCAATAGAAGCTGAATGATCTAAAAGGTCCTATACGTGAAAAATAGACGAACAGGGAAAATAAAATCAAGCAAGACTGTAAAACATATTTTTCGGTATACCTTCTTGTCTATACAGACATGGTTACTAAAGGTATAAAACAAAACTCTATATACAGCGTAATGTTTTTTCTAATATACAAAAGTACTAGCGATATATATAAAAACTCTTCACACCAAACTCATTCTCATTACGTTCTGAAGAATCAGGTCGAAAAAGATTTTCTTTTGCAATCAAACTTCTAACGGCCTGTTTACGTTCATCATCGATTGGGTATATATCAGACGAGTTTAACATGAAGAGGTTTTAAAGAGTAGTTTTTGAAAAATAAATCAAACAGAAAGAATAATCACAAGCAATATGTATCTGAAAAAGCGATGATTCTAAAGTGTACTCGTCACATACCCCGTCGCTGTAAATCCCTCGGTCGGCAAATGATGGAGGATTTACAAATGATAGATAAGGAACCGGGTTCTGAGTCTGAAAAAAAAGAAAGAAAAATCATTTCCATATGAAAAAAGTTACGTCGAAACTCTACGATAAAAAGTTTCTAAATTTCTGAAAAAAAAAACTGACAGTCGTATTTTGAATATCATTCCTTATTTCAATTAATTCCAACTCTTTTGCGATAGCGTTCCATTGACAAAGTGAATCGACTCGTCCCAGCTTCCTAGCCATGTAAATGTCAAAATCTCAATTCATTATCGATATTTCTAACGAGCGCTTTTGAAATGATTGAATATTCACTGTCGAATACACTTTATTCAGTCAACGCGGATTGTTGTATTGGGTTTTTCGTTCATCGACTGTTTCGGAGAAGCAAATTTGTCGTGCGCGCGCATCATAAACCACAATTGATGCGGGGACTCATCAAAATGATATCTGTCTAACAGTTGAACATGGTCTATCCATTATCCGACCGGTGCGAATTATATCCGACAATCGGTGCAGTCACGTAAATTCAATTAAACGCTGCCACATAATTAATAAAACCTAATCAAAAGTAAATAAAACAAACGACAGTCCATAAAACATAACTTCACAGTTTCCAGGCGACAATGCTCTGTTAAACTGGTGCCAAGCTTGGCGATATATATCCAAACACAATTTTTATAAGCAATATTTACTCCAGTTATCTGTTTGGAGATAAAGGGATGTTCTATTGTAAGACACTACTGTAAGCCTTACCTAAGTCTGACATTTTTAAGCAAAGTTTGTTTATGAATACATTACTGTGGCACATTGAATATTTTTGCAATACACTTGCTCTGATCATATTAATTTGATACGTCACAAGAACTCCCACGAACGCGGTTAACTACAATTTCACTTATAAATTATAATTATATCCATACTGATACCTGATTTCTGGCGAACGGAATATTTTACTTGAATTGATATATTCAGAAGAAAACGGTGTTAATTCGCAGCGTTCAATCATTTCAATGATACAGATGGCTAACATGCCACGCACGGTCAAAATTGTGTTGATCTGTTTACCACACATTCCGTCCGACATTAATACTTAAAATCATAATTTGCATTCTATGTGTGTTGGATTCATCATTATAAACACTGCTCATTAAGCGTGAATGAATTCTTTGTTAGACGGTGAACCAGTGGAAAACAGCCATGTCACCAGACAGAGAACCAAGCACATCAAATTACTTAAATGATAGCGCGCTGTACAAATATAAGTCAAACCTTTTTGGTTTGTTCCAATTTTTGCTAGATTTACCGTCCGTATACTCTATGAAAAATGATAAGAAAAGCCTTATCTCTAAAATACGAAATAAATGTATCAATGCAATATCAATGAATTCTTAGTCATTGAAAATTCTCATGGAATTACATTCCATTAGTAATGAATTCAAGGAGTGACATTTCAGCTTAATAGCAGTGGTTTAATTTCTCCATATATGTATTACAAAACCCTAACTAGGGTTAACGCTGCGAAGGGAGCGCACTTAATACCCAAATGATAAACAAATATAACGACTGGGGTATTTTATAACGCCGATGCCAACTAAAAAACTAAAAATCTGCCCCGAAAATTTTATTTTTCAATTCAACAACGATCTCGTTATAACACCCGAATGCTGTCGCATTTTCTTTGACGTTAAAAGAGGTATTGACACCCATAACGGATCTGAATTGAATTGAAACTGGACGATGTTGGCATTATAACAGTTGGTCGTATTCAGCTTCGAAGCTCGAGTACAGCCAATGATAATCTATGATACAACTCATGATATTTGGACTGCCATTGACCTCCTAAGGAATAAGGATATGATTCAACAAAAAATATTTCTGATAACAGGCCCTGCCGACTAATCTTCGTATAATACGAAATTGCATTGATCTAAATGCATGCACGTGTGGAAAGATCTTTGTATCGTATTTATTTAATAACTTTATCGTTAAAAATCGGAATTACGAAATATGCATTCTCAGTAATCACCCAGTAATAAATCGGATTTTAATGGGTCTTTATCACAATGACGATATTTGGAGATCTCGAAACCTCATACTGTATTGACGTCGATAAAAATTCTCAACACCGAGATAAAAAAACACTGACTGAAATATTCCGAATATCAGTGACAAGTGACTGAATGACAGACAGGCTTCGATCATATAGTGACATTTTAAACAGGTCACTGGTATTAGGGATAATGTTTCTAGTGAAAGGATTGCACCTGTAAACCTATAGACATTTCAATGGATTCTTTTCTTACTAAATGTTCTATGTAGTGCGTGTAAAAGAAATGAAAGGAAAATGATTTATCGACTGGAGACCGACATATCAACAGCTGAATGTCGTTTCATAGTTTTAGATTTCTTTTTGTGACAAAATGACACAACTGATATCACCAACAAATGTCACAACACAAAACCAACTATGTTTGAGAGACGTTCTCATATGAAGTAAAACCACACTGTAATCCATGTGTAATTAATATAGTATAAATCCAACAATAAAGTAAACATACAATCCGAAAAAGGTAGAAATGTATCGAGTACGACGACTTTGGGGCGAATCTAGGTTTTTGGAAGGCAGGGTACAAGGGAGAATTTTAGGCCATTAACCGAGTCCGACGTCCGCGAGCTGGTGGAATGCGAGTGGGTCCCGGCCTCTCACGTCAGAAACCTTTGAAATATTTAGCATAAAAATGTGCGATTTCGCTTCATCTAGACCGATAAAGGGTGTATATTTAAAAGTTAAGAAATTAACCATGAATTTCTTTCACATTGAAAAAGACAAGAGTAACTTCAAGTGACCCTTCAGGGGTCCCGACCCCCAGACCTCCTCTTAGATCGCCCCAGGACGTTTCGACTGAACGATGTATTCCTCTTATTCTCCTTTGTACTCAATACATTTCTTGATTTTCTACTTATTTCTGCCTACCTCCGGCAGAAACTCTATTATTATTGTCGTGTTTATTATTCTACGGGCTTTCAAACAGAAAACCCCCAAAAGTCCTACTCCTCCTTCATTTCTTAACAGATTTACTTGAGACTTCACATATACCTAAATCATACCGATACGCATCGACCTAATGAAAGGAATTTTTATACTCGCAGCCGTAACGGCCACAGATGGGGTCTAAAATGTCCAAAAACTTCGTTCATTTCTGACACATTATAGGGATTAACTCCGTTCACGACAACAATAGCACAGTACTTGGGTATTCAAAGTTGATACCTTTTTTTAAAAATTTCTTTTACATCCATATTTACCATATTAATGAATTATTTTGACACCATTGAGCCAACTAATGGGATAAATATCCATTTATTTTTTCATCAATTTTTAAACATAAGTTACTACTAATCTTTAATAATGAATTATCAACTGGTAGAGCCAGTTTGAATCCACCAGTAGCTAACTTTCTTATGACCTATCTGATATCAAAATAATTGCCACATCATTACTTAGTACCCGGAGGATTTGATCGTGTTACTGGTACCAGTACATGAACACGGTGAGAGAACCCGTTATTAAAGATTGGCATTATACCTGGTGACAAAATACAGGGAATAAGTGCGCTCACGCTTGTGCACAGCATAACAATAACGCAATTGAATAGATTCAGCCTTGCGTATTTAAAATTCCTAGTTTATCTCTACCGTAATGCCAAGACCCCGTAAGACAGAGATGAGTCATCGGATGATCGAATTGTGGGCCTGGGATCGAAACTGGGTAGGGCACGTTATTTCAATTTTCATTACTTTTAAATGACCGCATGGTTACCAGTATGCCTACCCGGATTGTAATTTTGACCCGTTACCTTTACGGTGACAGGAACATGTTATCGCTGCTTTGCAGCTATATTTCATACTATATTTTGGGATATCAGCTTATATTCCTATACTTGGGTTTCCCTGTTCATTTTTATGTTACATTTTCTTTTGCGAAAAGACCTGATAACACTTAAAGACAAATATTAGGATAAAGAATGATATCTTCTATATCATCGCTTTCAATATCGTTTATGGACTCATTTTATTAATGTAAGAAAGTTTTGAAATTATACTGGAAAATAACTGCCTGGCAACGACCCATGTAATTCATTCAGAGATACATACCACGATTTTTTTCATAGATGGCCACCATTTATAAACCAACTGTTTTTGGGGCTCGGGAAGTTGTAACAACTGAGTGGATGATTTTTCCCTTTTCTTAATCGTTTGAATCGGAATCACTGTATTTTCGCGGCACTGCACGATAGCCGGCAGGAGTCTAGCTTCTTCCGGATTCCTGATCTCCTCTTTACAGATTCCGTAATGGCGATCGCAGCGGCCGCATGACGACGATATCGAATAATGACTGGTCACTTCCCGACTGCAGTCAACTTTGAAATACGAAAAGATATCGACGCTGCGTCTCTGGAGGCTTTCTAAAATGTTTAGAGAACTTCTATCGACGAGCATCAAATCGCGTTCATAATCGCCTGACAATAGATTTAATGGAATTATCTCGGTAAAACTGCGATCGCTATGATCGGCGATCTTATCCGTCGTAGCCATTAGTATCAATCAATTTAACAATATCCGTAATGCGATTTACGATGAAATCTAACAATTCAACAGACGCATTTTGTAGATTGATCCGGCGAAAGAAAATTCCGTTTTATCCATTCATTTCAACTAATCCTCCGCATCCGTGATCCATATTACATTAGGAAATTCGCAATACAATTACTGTCGTTGAATTAGCCGCAACTAGACGTCTATCATATAATGACGTGCGCAATACTACGATCTTGAAAATCAAATTACAATATTTTTATGACTGTTTCGTTGACATTTTGATAAAATAATCACTAAATTTCGGGTCAAATATTGTTAAACCACTTGAAACTGAAAATTATACTGATTTTTTTCTCGCAGACCATTCACCAACACTGAAGTACAGAACAGACGCGTCTAAAGTACTATTTTATTCATCAGCTGAATTATTGACTGCCATATCTCCTGAGGGCACAAATCCAAGCACACGTATATGTTACAATCCCGTTCATTAGCATGCGACTCCAGAATTGTTTAACATCATTAAAACCCGGTTATGGAAATGATCCGAGTCCAGAAAAGTGCCGACATTTACAGCCTGTCAGTAATCAATTACATTTTTCGCTTTTGAATGAATTCCATTATAAGTCCATCGTTTCATTCAGTTGGAAAATATCAATCGATTACCGGTGATGAAAACAACTCTAATTAAACATCATCGAGCCTTTATGTTTGGGGATAAACGATTTAGCAAATATTGGCCCAGCACTACTGAACAATCGGGCCACAAACAGCTTCTAGAGCGAACTATTAAGGAAATAAAAGCCAATTGAGAACATACGACCAGAAAATGATCGGCTTGGGGTTTCTCATGGAATTCATTGGCACATACAGAGAAAAAAAAAAATTTGATTAGAATAATAATATATACCGTGATATCGCGATTATATGAAGAATCCTCTTGGAAGTGATAGTAGCGACCTCGGTAGGGGTAACATCAGTAGGTTACCTCCCGGTGTGATCGGAACTACCCGGTTACAATATCTTTATTATATATTCATTGAAAGTGAATGTTCAATACGAATAAATCACATTCAGCCTGAAGAAATATGTGTACATAACTCCAAATAGAATTACACAATATGAAATAAAACGCGATTTTGAGGCGTTATTCTTTCTTTGTTTCCTATTTAGCTAAAATGATTTGCGATAGTTTAATACCGGTGAATAAAAACCTCGAACTAGTTTAAGGCCTACCTTCTTTTGAAGAATTACTTTCTTCACATCAAACCCTGCCAAAGTAAGGGTAAGACTGCCCATTCCTTCTCCTGCATAAGAAACAGTGTTATTGTTATGGCGCGATTCATTAAATTCATTTATTCTAATCACATCTGCAGAACGTTTTTGATTTATAACTTTAACCGCTTTTAACTTTTTCACATTTGTACGCCATTTCTGTTTGTAAAAGTACGAAGATCCCACCAAAGACGGGCTATCGCTCTGTATTGGGGGCAATGAAAAGAAACTTCGTCCCTCGAGCGACAAGCTGGGCGGTTTACGCCTATAAAATTCTCTTTGCTTCAGCAATATTTTCAAAAACGGCCACAATTTCTTCACATGACTGTTGCTTTCCATCGCGTTTGGCAGGCGAACGACGGGAGAATCTTCAACGAGGCATGAATAATCCCATGTCGTTTCTTCAACGCGATACGGCGACTTCATTTTGTACCTTGAAATCTGGCCAGTCGGACTACCATCAGTATTTGGAGCCGTCGGAAACGCTTGCAACAATTGCACCGATAGAAGTGCAGCTGATCGAGACCGATTTTCCTCGACATTTGACGAAGTTTTTTGTAGTGTTCTTTTATCTTTCGACGAATAAGCGGCTATATTCCTGTAAGTACACTGTCCATTTCGAATAGCCAGCGCGATATTCGACCAATATACGTGAGCATTTTGGAATTTTTCGCTAGAATTGCGAGCCATCCCGCTGTCAAATCAATTTTGCAATTGTTCAGGAAAACAGCACTTGACTCCCTGTCAGCTCTGCTAAAAGCTTTACGTCTCCACGTAAGATAATCCACGCGTGACAATGCTGGTTATTAATAAAACCCACGCAAGATTATTCAGCTTCCTCTCGCCTCGTTTTGATGTATCCACTGGCAGGAGTTCTCTACAGCTAATTCATGGCAGACAAAAATGTCAAAAAATATCCCCAGATAACGTCATTGCAAAGATAATCACTTTCCTTCCGTGCATGGTTGAAGAAATTAGAAGAAAGAATGTAGAAATTTCCTCAGGTGTAGAACTCAACACGGAATATTAGCGATTAGAATAGCCTATGAATAAGATATTTTGAAGAAAATGTCAAATATCTTTAGACGAATAACAACAGGAAAAATGAAAATTCGTTTGAACGTGTGGAACCATAGACGAATATAGTCCGCGGTTTAAAGAAGTTCCTTTATATCGCTAATGAGATAATCAGATTCTAGAATAGCGATCATTATGGTGT
>JAYMFW010153939.1:5901-33057 GCA_036785005.1 Tubulanus punctatus | reverse complement strand
ACTCTGTAAAGTAGAAATGTTCATTCAATTCTACACTTGCTATCAAGTGAAAGTGATTGTTATAAACAATTGAAATGTGTTCGTCAAAATGAATAGATTAGATATATTTTGTATACACATGACACGTGTTAACGGTATTAGAATAATACGTAGATATCAAGGTGATTTTTCAATCAATTTTTGCATATCGTCCAGCCAGCCACATCCAATATTTCGAAAATAACCATTTTTTACTGTACGGACTATGGAACAAGAGGAATGTCCTCACAGGTAGGATGTTTATGATAAATCGCTGTGTATCTAAAATACCATGGAATCTGTGGACTTAATCTCCTAGCATCTCACCTCTCGATTTGTCATTCCTTTAAATTAATCGATCCAAACACTTTCTCAAAATATCCTGAGTTTGAAAGTGAATTTTCATTCTATTTCATCCCCCAACAATGACATGTCTACTGGGAGAACAAACTCATTGTGTCCATCCACTGCGCTGGTTTAAATCCATAAAATCATAGTAAAAATGTTGAATTATAACGTCGCGGAGAAATAAAAATCTTCCACGAGTGGTAGGTAAGAACATTATTTTCTGTGACGAGTGAGGGTTTTCTCTTGTCTGTAATGGATCTCACTGTCCGTAATGGATCAGGTCCGAGTGGCAGTTTTGTAAAGATATTGTAAATGGTTTTGTATCTGAATAAAGATCTCATTAAGAAAAAGAAGGCTTTCTCCATCACTGGACAAGCCTCGTGAAGGAGAAAACCCTCACTCGTCACAGAAAATCTTGTTCTCACCTACCACTCGTGGTAGATTCTATATTTATCTGATTCCACTGCATCCAACCTCCATATAATATTCATTTTCCATGTATATTTTACAACTCTTAAATCCATTATATGAAAACTAGAACTGTAGTTCGTGTTAATTGCTTTATTTCGCTGCCTATTCCAATCACATAAATACCAAGAGACCTAATCTTCTTTCAAAACTGTACTAATTAGCTACAAATACCAGACATACATACACACATACATTTACAATTAGTCCTTGAATCTAATTTGTAGTAAAAACTATTCAATTATTGATAAATCGTAAAACTAAAATTTGATAAAATCGGGAAATTGTGTTTTCAAGATGAAATTGGGATAAAATCGAGATTCCTACTGCATCTTAGTAAAGGCTAAATATCTCTATATATATAATAAAATTATATAACTGTAAATCAGATAGTATGAAGAAGTGTGAAGTGCTCGCTAAAAGACAATACTCTCTCGTGTTCTATCGATATCCTATCAGCAGACAGATAGAAGAGGCTACTCGGTGCAGTCAGTCTGATGATGGTTTCAATTGTTTATTCTGGACATTTTTTTATTTTATGAATTATTATGAGTTGGATGATTAAATCAAATGTTGTTTATTCAGACCCTGTTTTCTATCTAGTTTATGGAATTCGTTATCATTTTCAAAATTAGAAAGTTTAAAAATTATACTTTTCATTTTTTTCCGTCAAACATTTATTTCAAAAAGGAGAAAATTCATTGAGATTTGGCTTGGTTTATTTTTATATTTATAGATTTTATTTATATAGTGAATAAATTTATTTTCTCTCATCGATAAGTTGAAGTTGTTTCTACTCGGCAGATGGCAGGTTGGTGAAATTAGTACGATCGAGTTTGGCGTCTTTGAACGTTATTTGACAAATTTAACGATCTCGGCCCGATCTTTATTTCCCATGAAACGAACGAGCCAATCCAGTATCAGTAGCTGGTTCCACTGAGAACCCTTCAGTTTTTTATGACCTTCAAAAATTCATAGCAGTTAGGCGTGGATCTAGGGGGAGTGTTACAGGACTTGCGTAAGTCCACAGAATTTTGCAAGTACCCTTCCAATAAAGTTACTACATGTATTTCACCATAGGCAAACATTGAAAGGTACCCCTTTTAAAAGTTAATTCTCCGAAGTGACTCTGGATGATTTGCCATTTCTCCATAACTATCACGTGTTACCGTTGCTCGCATTCAGAAATGTGCCCATTTTTCTCTGTAATTCTGTCATAATTCACCTCTGAATCCGTCCCTGGCAGTCGAAACAATTTTTGGAAGCAAATCCTATCGATATGCGATTATAGACGAAAAAGGATGAAGTCATGTTTTCAGTTGTCATCGTATATTTAAATTTTCTCCTTTAAACAATACTTTAAATAAAAATACGATAAATTCGTCACATAATATTTCACATGAATCAACATTATTATTAATATCTAGTCATATCACAATTTAATCTAATAATTAACAATGTTTTATAAACACCGTTTTCAGTCACTTTAAACTTCAATATGTGAAATAACATAATACAAGAATATAGTACTCATCAACACCCGTATTCCAATATATACAGAAGGTATGCATCACTAAACTCAATCCCGTTTACTGGGGAATGTGTTACAGATCCGTATGAGGTAATATTTTAAGGCAAACAGTATTTTCTCTCTCAACTAGCAACAGATCGTCACGAGTTATCGCACTGACGAGGCGAATACGACAATGACGATCAGTCGTAATAACGATAACTGATGATGACTGGCTGCGTTGTTTTTCTGTTTTACTAGATTCGCCGGTTGCGGCGTCGTCGGCGCTGCAGATCGGAATATCGGGCTGCAAAGACAGAACGTTACATAACGAATATTTTTATATTGAATAAATCTTGAGAAATTTCTTGGTCAGATATTTCAATTGAATAAAGTTTGATCGAGGGTCAACTGATGTATCGGACCATATTCAGAAGATACACTTTAAAACGGTTTGAATTCATCGCCTATACTGCATGTGAATATGATGTAATTTTTTAACCTATGAATCAAAATTGATATTTCCTGAGGCGTTGTCCTTTTTAAAACGATCAATTATATCGATCAGCTAGGTTGGTTTTCATCTTTTTTTTTATGAATCAATTTCAAGAACAATGTCATCCATTCTTGTTATACCTTACCTGTTCGGGTCAAGCCTCACCCATAAATCATTAAAGTTTGCACCAAAGTCATACGGTCGAACTCTATCTTTGCGATTCTTCTTCCGTTTTTTCTTCTTTCTGTGTCGCATTTTGTGTTTGTCCATTCTTCTCCTGTAAATAAAAAAACACCAAGAATATTAACATCATAGTAGGAGAAATATGACTATAACGCTGATTTAGAATTTAGTTGAGTGTTCCACGATTTTCATGATTTATTTTACTTACCTAGATTTTCGGAATGGCCTAAACTGGTCGCTTATCATTGCGGCTGAGAGCGGATGTCCACCTTCATCCGATTCTGATAAACTAAAATAGAAAATTATGAAATGAAAATACAATTTTATTTCTTAGCGTTGTCGACTGTCAGGCGATATGACGTCACACGTACCGAGCTGGAATGACGTCACTAGACACTACACGCTTTATCTGGAATCCTTTCTTTTGCATATGATCAATAACTGTATTATTGCCCAAAAAGTGACCTGAAATAATACATAATAAATAAGCGTTTATAAAGCGTGAAAAGATTATTGTATTTTGGCGCCCCAACTTATACATTTGAATTAATCGTGGTAGCTATATCCACCATCCGTTTCTATTTTCTATGTCTGGTACTCCTCCAAGCATACACGTCCTATTGCCCACGAGTACCCATTAAACTGAGTATGCCAAAATACATGTCCTTTTACCCGAGTAGGACTAAGGAGAAAGAATCCGATAGACAGGATAATCTTCGGAAAGGAGAACTTTAACCATGGACTCGAAATTCGTTTTAGAGTCATGGTTTAGCAGACATCGTTTTATACACAGGGAGCTGTCGCACAAAGAGATACAGAAGACGATAAAATACTTTGGGTTTTGGGGTAAACTTTGGGAAAAAATACCCAAAGTTTCTTTCCGTCTTCTGTATCTCTTTGTGCGACAGCTCCCCGTGGTTTTATACTTTAACAATTTTATGATGAATTTTAGTATAATAAGTAATTAACTATGTAGTATTATTACTGAAGGTGATCCCCGACCTCGGACTACGACAGGTAAAAGGCGCGGATCGATGAGGAGACAAATACAGAAATTTGTCTCCATGATAAATGTTTACTCTCTGACAACAATCCGCGGATCAAATTCACATGTTAAGATGACATGAATCAATTGGCAATTTTCGGGCGGTGTCTTTGATGTTTTACATCGGGAACTATGAGAGAAAACGGTTTCAGTTTGGAGACAAATTTGGTTTGATTGATGAAACAAATGTATATAGCCTATTGTGTCGATTTGGTGTCTACTGGGTACTGGTGAATTATGGCTACCAACTAATACAATTCACTTAATCTGTAGATAAATATGTACTACATATAACAGTTGTTCTCAGCACATTAAAAAAAATCATGTCAAAAATTACTGTTTTCTATCTTCAATTTTGGAACCCCTTTTATCCCATGACATTCATCGAATTATGATGACTTTTATGCCATGGCGTCATATGCATAATTTTCTCTATCACGAGTCCTTTATTTTTGAGACAGGGCCGCTATATGTCTTAGAGTAATCATCACCCTAATTCAATGCAAGTCCAAATTCGAATTTTCATAAAACTTCATTTGACTTAAGCTAGGTACAGATGGATGCGTTTAGCGTTCGATTTTCGGATCCGTTAAACCATTTAGACAATGGAATTATATTCCTATTCTATTGTCTATGGATAAACCGATGCAATTATCGGACGTTAAATGCATCCATGTCTCAAAACGATTTGAAAAGGAAGTTTGATGTGGCTAGTGAATATTTACCTGCTCCAAACGCAAAGAAGAAAGTTTTATTTGGATGTTCTTTTAGAAGTTCTATGACACGTTCGCCCATTCTCTGGTTTCGTTTAAATATCAATTCTTGCCGGAAATATGTATCGATTTTCATGGCTGTTTTTGTATCTTTAGCGTTGTGCGATAGATTGACGAGATCTGGAACTTTAGCGGCGTCGTGATTAAATATAACTGAGTTCAGGTCTCCGCAGTTGTAATGTTTTATCAGATCTTCTGAATTATACTGCATTTCGCGTTTACTTTTCTGTCGCGTTCTCTCGTGGTGCCAAAGAGTTTGATTCAATGCGAACAAAACCTAGAAAAACAAAGAAAAAAATAGAAAGTATGAATTAACCGTCAGAAATAAATGTCGTCATGATCGATACGGAACAAATTACATAAAACCCTCATTTAAAGTTAAAACGAGAATATTTTGAACTTCTTTTGGTCTTATCGTTCGAAACTGATATCATTTGATAATAATGTTGTTTTACCACGTGCCCTGCAGAAAAACACTATCTTAAGGTTGCATATACCCAAATCTAGCCACCATTTTGTAAAGTTCGGTAGTACAAAATTATTTACCTACAAGCGAGGGGGGATAAGTACCTTAATCATTTTTTCCAAATATTTCTTATTCAGACCAATTGCAAATCGCTACAATTTCTAGATCTAGAGATCAAGAATTTGATCATTATTCACTGTATGTACTTCATGGCTGTTTAAATTATTTGTTGGAATTGCGCTAATATTTTCTTTAACGCCAACACAGAATTTTAAGAAAATTAGCTTCTTTGTAAAATAACTAAGTCTGTGTTCAATAAACCGAGGAAGTACACGGTGTTAAATACATCGGCAAATCGACCTTTTGTCCGCTTCACGTTCGATTCTCTTTGATATCTACTCAAATTACGTGTTCGGTTGAATCGTTGTTAAATCGTTTCCGGGTGTACTTAGTTAAACTCATCGATCCATGACTATCGATTTATTGGGTAAAGCGTTCATAATTCTTTTAACTTCTGTGGTAATCAAATTTCATCATATAATCAGGTTCTGATGACAGACCATGAGTCGCCACACAACTATTTTAGGTGACCTTCATGTGCTGCTGAATCAGGGAGGAAATGACATAACATACATATGTCACGACAAAATTATTGGTTCTCTGATCCCCCACCTAGATATTTAGGTTTTGATGGAAAAAAATACATATTTCATTTTTCTTCCAATAATAATTGGATTATCGGTTTTAACGCAATTAATCATCAAAATATTATATATCCCACACAATTTAGTAAAAAATAAAGAAATATGTAGAAATGCATTGAGTATACGACGTTTTTACTGATCGTCAGGTAATAACAGGACTATTAACTTGATAATGACTGGTCGATATCTAGTATATTGATTTCACATGGATTACAGTATCGTTTTTACTTCAAACCATCAAAATTGTGTATTCTAGTAAGATTTTGAAAGGAAAATGAAATCTTTTGCAAGAAAATCGAAATTCTTATTGACGCTATGCTGGTACCTGTTGAGGGCCGTTTCGATGACATATGTTTATTTTTGAGAGGACCCTTCATCACCGGAAAACGTTTCTACTATTCCGGATATTACTATTGGCATTCTGTTACCACTATATAGTGTATATTTATAGAGTTGTACACTTTATGTTAAAAAAAACTGATCAATTACTGACGGAATACAATATTCTAGCGCCGTCGCAATTAATCGACTTTTCAGAATCGAGATCACTGCCATCATTAAATTCATATCAACTGTAAAGGAATCGGAGAAAATTCTAAATTTGTAAAAAGCAAAACAACTGAGTAGTGCAAAAAAACTACAATCGGAAACGTTTTCTAAGATGTTTCATTTATTGGGGCTTAATCCAGGCGCATTTCTAAATTTATCTGATTTCTCACAAATTAATTTTAAATCATTTTGATATTTGAAACAGAATGGAACTTTTATTCATGAAGATGATGCTATGATGCGATGATACCCCGCAGTATAATGGGTCTTTGATCAGATTGATGTTTAGATATTGTAATATGTAATATATCTACAAAGGTTTCTAATCGGAAGAGAGAAGGTTTTTGATACTGGATCAGACACGGCCCTAGGTGACGCGATCAAACATTTCAGAACTGTTGATCTAAACTTTTCAGATCTTTTGGGCAAAAGAGAACTCTTAGGAAACAATCGGCTTTGATTGACAACGCTACGGCTATTTCTTTGATCTTTCTTTGATTACCGATGATAATTCGGGAGTTTTTTCTATGAAGTAGCTATACGCATTTAATGGCCAATAAATTTACGGAAGATCTCCTTTGTCTTTGTTCAAAAACGTCAGCGCAAACCCGACCTGGGTCCGGCGTGGAATTTTATATTCAGTTTTTGGTCGCATTTATAGCGGACGAAGTCGGCATTAACATGCAGGGTGATGAAGTGCATAAGTACCATACCTTCAACAAAATAGTTTTAGGTAAAAGTCGGTGAGATATTTCCGTGGTTTTCTATTACACATCACACTATACCACCAAAGTGTGCGGCAACAATAAAACACTTAGCTTTGTTTTATCGGGATTTAACAACTTTCTTAGATCGTAATGCAGTAAATCGATGCCTAAATTCGCAATTTAAGCTGACCACTAAAGTAAAAGCTAATGTAGATAGAGTTTATTTTTCACTATCGGGTACTTATATACAACTGGAATGATACATCTTGGTCAGGTGTTGAGCTTCAACAGTGAGAGATGATAAAACTGTTACAACTTCATCCCCCACCTCGGCATACCTAAGTGAAACATCCTCCTAGTTAATTCATTCACCCGGTATCTAGACAGAAAGTGACGGGTTTCAACGTTCTACTATTGATAGAGTAGACTTTATGTACTACTTGGGGTGAATACACTTTCCAACGACATATTCATTGTAAGGGATTCTTGGATCCACTTGATAGATAGACTGAACCTCTATTTTACTAAACTTAAACTTAAGAGACAACTTATTCTTACCTTTACCTATCTCCTCGGTTCTTTAAGGCTTTGCATGGCCCATCGTAAAAGGCTATTTTTTATATGTTCAATATTTTCTTAACTTTTGTGAATTATCTGTTTTTTCTATATTTGAAAATCCATTTTTTTAAAAAATATATCTCATTTGATAGAAAATTGAAATCCAAATTGAAGTTTAATCAAATATCATTTTGAACACTAAACAATCAACTGTGGAATACTCCAACGTTTCTACACTAGTTTCGTACATCACCGAAGCCAATTTTACGTAGCAGGACCGAATGTTTTTTTCAAAAATCTATACCATTTCACGATCGGAAAGAACGACTTTGTTGTTTGCAAATCAAGGGCAATTTCTGAAATCGAAGGTAAAGCGGGGTTTTACATGTGGCATATATACTGTTGTCAGAATTCAGTCGTGGAGTTTTTGGTCAAGGGCA
This sequence comes from Tubulanus punctatus, assembly GCA_036785005.1. Lineage (NCBI taxonomy): Eukaryota > Metazoa > Nemertea > Palaeonemertea > Tubulaniformes > Tubulanidae > Tubulanus > Tubulanus punctatus. The sequence goes on along the minus strand of JAYMFW010153939.1, from coordinate 24,792 downwards.
CTTGAATGTGACAGAACGGCAGAATTTGTCAGAAAAATTCTCACTGTTCGCAGCACGAACTTATGTGCTTAACTCATGATTGAGCTAGGTAACAAGAGGATATAAGTATGTATCTCTATTAGCCGAGTTCGTGATGGACCTCAGCCGGTATCCGTTAAATAGTGTAACTGAGTAAATTTAGTTGATGTTTTAGTGAGAATGAGTTATAACCCTCAAGAATAGTTAACTATTATTGCAATAACCAACATCTGTTCTGACATTTTGACCCTTGTGATGTGAAGTTTAGTCTGTGATGGTTATGGGAAGCGGAACCACGCCCTGTTCACTTAACTGAAACAATTTTGATGTCGTCCTTTGATCCAAAATGCATAAATCACTTAATGACCGGAAGTAGTTTGGGACATTTATACGTCACCGGTGAAACTACCACAAGGAGTCATCGTGGATCGAAAGGCACCATCATCACAGCATCTCTCTGCAGACCATTGAGAAATATATTTCATTGTGGAAAAATCAAGAACGTTAAGTTTCTTAAACTGAAGATGTTCGCACATTTCAGCGTTAAACTGAACTGACTATCTGACAACATAACAAACGGTTCATAACTAACACTTCAGCAAACTTTCCGTTGTAATCTGTCTATACGAATCAATTTCTACAACTCTTAAACAAACTAATCTTTACTAAAACTGGTATTCGAGTTTACTGATTTTCATTTGTATCAAACCGTAAACCATAATATCTCAATGTTTCTAAGCTGCGAGATTTTGTGAAGAAAATCAACCCAGAACGTCAGAGAAGGGAATGTAATAAGTTTCCAGTTTCAGATAATTGGCTTCAACTGAGTTTAGGCAACCGATGAGTGCGAAAAAGAAAACTAACCGTTAATTGTTGAATAGCCGAAAGAAATAGTAACAGTTTGTATAGTAAAGGTAAACAGTTTATAAACATTGCTGAGGAGTTATGTCACAACTAGTAGTTAACGTTACAACAGGGTTTAAACAGGGCATAATGTAATAACAGCAGTTTATATAGACTTACCAGCTGACTGAAGGTTAGATCCCTTCAACTCAAAGATCTTAAGTAAGATTATCTAAGTAAATGAGTAAAATTAGAAGTTAGGAATGTATTTTCATAGCTGCAGGCAGGCCCGTAGGCAGGGGGGGGGGTTATTGGGGTTACTGATAACCCCCCCTCCCCTTGACTAAAAGTGCCCTTTTTCTAAGTGTACGTTTCTATAATTAGGCTGACAAAAAGGGCACTGAAGTTACCTCCAAATGCTCTAAAATGACGCCAATTTCTATGAATAAATTCAAAAGGTTTCTAAGGTCGAGGGGGACACCCCCCTCGACCACCCGCCGGCTCGCGGCTGGCGCCACTCAGGCTTCGCCGCTGCGCGGCTCGTTATTCCAATGCCCAAACAGTGCCCTTCACTTTAATATTAAGTGTCCTTTTTTATTAAATAACCCCCCCCCCCTTTCCACATTCTGCCTACGGGCCTGGCAGGATCACAGTGGCCAAAGGCAGCAATGGCTTTCAAATAGCCCCAAAAGTCTCATTCGTATCACGGTCCTGATTTTCTTATATTCTGAAGTAAGTTAATTGATGTGATTCTGACATTTTATTGTACATGGCCAATTTTATGGGAGTGTACGAAGCTAGAATAATAATAATTCCACAATTGAATAATTTTGAATTTAGTAAATTCCAAAAAAGTTTATTATTAACAACGCTCACTGCCATCGTCAGATGAAATGAATTCAAATCTTTTTTTTGGAATTGTCTAAATTCAAAATTATTCAGTTGTGGGATTTTTACTCTATGGCCAATTTTGTCGACCTCAAATTTTCCAAAACATGTCAACTAACACGATTGAGTATTTTAAGAGTTCCGCGTTCATTTCAAAACCTGTTCGAAACTTTTGTGCGATAATTTTACAAGTTGTTTCCATTCGAGCGAGATCTCGACGAAACTTGAGAACGGTTCAAAATTCGACAACAACGCAACTCCAAACAGCGAATCAATAAGTGTGTTTGCGCACAATTAGCAGAAAGGGGGAATCTGATTACTTCTTATAAATACATATACAACTACACAGCCGACAACATCAAAGGGAATCTGCCGCTGTCCAAAGTATTGAGTAAATGCGGATTAGTGTATGGTGAAATCTAAACAGCTGATGAGCTTCGCCTTCTTGTAGCGAGACCGGCTACGAAAACACCATAGGAGCGCTTAGTTTTCCCGTGTTTGCATTACGATTTCCTTTCTAAGAAATAACAATCTTCCGGCAACAAATTTTCTGAGTCAGAAACTGTAACGTCATTATTTGATGCGGTTTTGAGGAGGAACCGTTGTTTATGAATTGATGTCGTACAAACTCTCGCACCGGCCAGAGTTTTTAAACGTTTGTAAAATACGGTTCACAATAACCAAATATATTTGTCAAGTGTCACAACTTGTGTTTGGTTTTCAAGTGTCTCTAACCTGTAATCGGGGTTTTAGAGTCGGCGTTACTCGTTCGCTAATCTGAAGGTGAAGTATGTACAGTTTTATAGTACGGCAAGGTTTCAGTTTGTCAGACGAAAAGAAATAACGACGGCAATTGAAGTAATGTTATATATATCTTCTAATACATGAGCCTCACTTTTAAATTAGTATATCATCTTATAGAGAGGTATTTAACATATAAAAATGTATCGAATTTTTGTTCTATATTTAGAATTGTCTGTTTTTAATCGGTCAGACGAGAGCGAATTCTGTTACAGCTTTGCGCAGTAAACCGATTCAAAATAGATGAAAATTATTTACAGAAGAACAAATTGAAATTCACCAGAATATTTCAAGGATATCAAATATATATAGTATAGACTTAAGAAATTCTAAAATTGACACAATTTTTCGTGATGATTCAAGTTGATTTTGTAGACCTACGACTTCGTGTTTAAATTCAACAAGAGTAAACCAGCAAGTGTCAATTTTTAATTAAGTGGCTATAAGCAGAAGTCGATTTGAAAACCGCAACGGGGTAACTCAGTGAGCGCACGGGTCACCGGGTGCGTGCCAGAGAATCCGTCTGCGACAGTCAATCGCGGCACGATTGGCCCCATACCGTACCGTCAATAACTCGTCTGATTAAGACTAAATTCGTCGTTTATCTATCACAGCGAAAGACAACACGTTAACAATGACGGTAAAATGTGCAGAAGTGCGTGCAACATCGTTAACTCATGGGAAAAAATCGTCGGTAATTAGGCGGCTGATAATGAGCTGGACGGTCATAACAGGCGTCAACGAAAGTGGAAATACCAGCTGGGTGCTATACCTGTTATTAAATACTAGCTTAAGTTATATTCGTCGGTGCGGATCGAAATTTTCAATTTCGCGACGACAGAAATCGAAAATTTCTGAGACGATCGTCAAAATTATCGATTAAGATATAGAACGATAGGTCGCCTGGTAGTTCAACGGGAATATCATGAAAATCCGCTGCCCGGGTCGACGAGAGCGGGAACTTCAAAGACAAATCGGGCGATAACCAATAATATTCGATTGATACATCAAAGGATATTGAAAACAGAAGAGACGCGACTCATTAGAGACGGATGGTCAACGAGAATTCACAAACATATAGAATATCGCGTTGAAAATTACAAAGCCCTCAGTATTACTGCTAGACTTTGATGTTGCCGAACTAATTACTGTAGTACTGTATCGAGTACATGGTTCAGACGTGTTCCGGACAGATCGATGACCTTCAATAATCACGTGTTTATCTCGAGTTTAAATCATTGATTGATTCCGTACACGTCATAAATCAATTATTGTCGATATCTCAGGGGAAAAAACTTTGTGGAAACTATTTATGTTGTACAACGCGGTGGCCTTCATATTTTCGATGTCATTTCCATGAATGAAACTATTTCGTCGCCAGCGTTTGATTTTCGCATGGTGTGCGGTTAATCCCACGCACACCCGGACACGGTGCACACTTCACGGGCAGATGGGAAGTTTTATCATTGCTTAGTTAGACAGAATACAATTTATGAAAACAATAAACCTAAAATTGACAACAAACGTGTGTCAGCCTTCATTTAATTCTTACCTGTGAAAAATTTAAATCGTTTAACGGTAGACATTGTTCTTCAACGCGTTCCACGGCACCCGTCTCCTTGCCGAGTCTTTCCGCTTCCTGTGCCAGATACAAATCTAACACCGGTATACCACGTGACCTGATGTCGGCCTCGGTTAGTGAATTCACCAGTAACATCACCCAGACCGGTCTCTTCCGCTCCCAGTTACCGGCTAGAGCATTAAACAAATAATCAGCATACCAACCCCTGCCCCTCTGATCTGAAGTCATCCACACCGGTAACATATCCTTCACATAATCGAAGTGTTTTTTCAGTCTATAAAACAGTTCTTTCGGAAGAATATTCGATAGATATTCACCTTGAGGTAACAGTTGACAGTTTGCTAGCGCCGTTATAGTAAACGGATCTGTTAAATCGAGTTCGAAATAGACGTATTGAGACTGTAGGAAAGCACGTTTAGTATTATCAGGAATATAATTCCATACTTTAGTGTACGGCACATGAATAGTTCCAAAGAAGTAAGACGGTGGATCACGATCAATGGTCCATAGGAACGAATTAAGAGAACTTTGCTGAAAAATAGAAAAATAGAGATGCTTTAGAAAAATAAAAATTCTTCAACCATCATAAGTAACATCAACATTTGCTGTTAGATCGTCGATGATCTTATGAATTTAGGAACATTAAACATCAAGTTGTTCCCGAGAAACTTTCTTAATGTTCTCCTAATGATTCGCTCCGTTATTGTGATAACTTCACCGATCTATTGAAAGAAATACAATTATTGCGCTTCTTTATGAATATTGGTATTTATAAGAAATTTTGAAAATATTGGAATCTCTAAATAGAGTTGATTTTCTGATTGTTAATGATTGTTTGAACTTTCGTTCAGTTTTATTTTTAACGAACCAAACTTCTTTTGTGATATTGCAAACTTCTCAATTTGCGATCTTGTTCTATAACTTCCGGGTTAAATCATTATTTGGCACTAATGTGACACTTATAAACACACGTGACAGCAGATTACATAACGAGGTGAGAATAATAGGAACTAAATGTGTGAAAACTGTCCGGAATCAACAATAGGATGAGATTAGAAACCTTAGAACATTAATGACCCCCATTAGTACCCAACACCTTTAATACATCCATTATCAATCAATGAACATAAGGGATACGGTAGTTTCCGATTCAAATTGTCGCATTGAGTGACAGCTGTCAATTAAAGGTCACGGTTTGTTAAAATCAATTAATTTCGAGATTGATAATGACCTTGATTGTTGGGATCGATTTATGGTTGCATGCACTGACATAGACCGGACGACGGGAACAAAAATTCAATTTGTCCGGGAGCGGTTGACGGGGAAAACGTTAATTATGTCGAATACAAGGATTAAATAAGTTGTAACGATTTTTTGATAATTCGTAAATCAGTATTATTGATATGCGTGTGGTCTCGTTAACTTCTCGTCAAACGAGAATATCTGAGAACGGATGAAACCAATAAAACCTCATTTATCTATACTAATAGCTAGAATCGACCACTGATCTATTCGGTACAGCTTTCCGATTGAATTTCGATATTTTTTCTTTCTCCGTTAAGACAATTATCAACGCAAACTTTCCACCAATAACTCCAAACTATTTGCGATTATCGCGCTTTTAATTTCCCCCCGACTTCGATCAAAAACGATTATCCCCGATACAAATAAAAATTCATAATCGAATCCATATTTGATTTAGTATTTTATATAAACATAAATAAACGATATTCATCGATATATAAGAATTTTAATAGCGTAGATACCGGGCGCAATAATAGGGCGAATATCCCGCTGAATTAAGCGGGAACCTGTGAAGCTAAGAATCAATTAATTAACATCATTTCACAGCTGTTTATCAGACGACCTGCGCAGAATCTGAGGAATCAACGAAATTAGTGTATTCATATTGTGATATCTCCACCTGCTACACATCACGATATAACATTTCTCTCTTTTATCGTCAAAACTTTCTCGAACGCTGGCACAGAAATCGCTGCTGCTTTAAATCGCTATCTTTGATGCTGATGTTGATTGATATTTCAGTATGAAGTTTCAAATTGTATCTATATATATAGTAATAGGTGATAAACTTTCCTAACAATTAATTCACATTTCTGGTGGATGATCACAATTAATTCTAAAAATGATTAATCAAATCAAATCGCAAATGATAAAAGATATATAGAATCTAGGTGAGAACTAGAATTTCTGAGACGGTTTCACCTACCACGAGTGGAAGATTTTATTTCTTCCCGACGTTATAATTTGAAATTTTTCAATATGATGATATCCAACCAGTGCAGTGGGTTGACACATATTTTCGAAATGGGTTTCTCCCACTACAAATGCTTGGGGGAGAACATGATATCAGGAATGATCTTAATTCAAAATTCAAAATATTCCAACAAGCGTTTTGAGAAGAATTACAAAAACATTCTATCATCGGGTATAGAAATCTTAGAAAGTCATTGCGTGATCTATCTATAAATTCTCAATAAAACCCGGAGGATGTAATTCACTATCGGACTCTGTTAGCGTCTTTATATCGATATAAATTAAATATGATCCAAATTGGGGGAGTTAGCGGTCAGTTGATCGATTTAGGAATAGCGTGACAACAATCTGTAGGTGGTCTCCACTCACGACTTATCGACAGAATCATTACCTGTGAAACTTCTCAGAAACTAACAACCAGTGAATTATTGAATTCTACAGAGAAATTACCACCACAAAATTAGTTTTCAATAATCATCCCGAAATGAAAGTTAGTTAGCCCGGGGGTAACTGATATTGGATGAACTTTGCCGGTGGTCTACGGCAATTTATATAAGATCTATAGGATGAGATCAAAATAATCAAACTATACGTAATCGAAAATCCTCTGTCTTGTTCAAACAGTTTAAGTAGTTACGTGAAAGCCACTTGTTCAGCTCTTGAAATATCGGTAGTTTCTGAGAATTAAGGGCAGTTATATGTATATGGATGTTGGTTGGTGACAGTGCGAAGTCTCTGAAGTGGAATTAACATGACATCTGTGTCGACGGTAAACAAACAACCACACCCTGTCACGATATATCTAGAGATATTGGTCAGTATGATCTATATTAACAAATCTAGATTAAAAGTTTACCATATGTAGTATAGTACTACTTTACACGACAGAAATTCTGAGGTCAAAAGTAAAAAAAACATTTAAAAAACTTCCAAAGTAGAAAGAACTAGAAACAAAATAACATGAGTTTCGGAGATTTCTTTTTTTTTAAATAGAAAAAATGCATTACTTACGTTAATGGAATGTTGGCAAGAAGTTTTGTTCGGGCGATGTTTTTGTCGGGTAGTATGTTTGACATTATTGGGCCACACACTTTGTAATAAGAACATTGCGAATACCATCCAGTGGAGCATGATTGTTCGACATCCATCGAGATATATCTACCTCCGAACTAATAAGTCCTCACATAGGCCGCTCGGGAGCCTGAATCCATCGCCGAGGTCCATCTCTCTCGATATTAAATCCAATCGGAACGAGCGTGCATCACCTCTCTCTACCACCGCGTCTCAAACTGACTGAGAGTTCACTCTATACTTACTAACTTTTACAAACTACCGCTCTCGCCGTGTCCAATCAAAACGAGCCGAACACACACACAACGTCGGCGCAAATTTCACAAACTGTTTCTACTCTCGCATCTTTTATTTGCCGAATTTCTTTTTTACAATCTTGTAAAATCTACCGAAGACACCTAGGTTCAAAGCCGACTCGAACAAGAGGCCAATAAACGGACGGGTTTTTATTGTACGAGTATCATTAATATTGTACACGACTCGCATCTATTGTAACTTCAAAGCCCGTTTTGTCGATGAGAGACAAACACTAACGTTTGTTGACAAAACACGATACATAAAAAACGGTAGTAAATTCGTAGTAGATCTTTGGAGTTAAATGATCAAACGACGAAATTCGAGATCTTTGTCAAACAGCGACATTCTTTATGCCTTTAATATAGTCGATTTGATATTCGTTTTTGATGTACAGAATCCTAACTCCCGATTACATATCCACGAAGAATTTTTCAAGCTTAAAATCCAATTTTTCCACTCTAAGGAAAACTTTCCTCAATTTCAGCGAGAAAAAAAAATTAATAACTTCATAACAATTCTAGAAACACTGAAATTATTTATTATTTATAAAAAATTCGAACTACACATGTACACGTGGGTTTTTTTTTACAAAAATTACATGATCATATTATAAATACAATACAGCACAGAGAATAGAAATGCAGCATTATTGAGGATCAATTCATTCCTCTTCCTTTACCAGGAGGTTTACCTCTTCCACCACCTCCTCGACCTCCACGACCTCCGAACGCACCTAAAATTCATACAAAATACTGGATTCAATCTCACTGAACAAATAATGTCAACTCAACGCTCCGATTCCTCACTTTATAAAATAGTGACGGGACCTTCGCTGCTGATTAAGATAAAAATTCACAACTTTTATCAAAATGTTGTCTCGTACGTTCAAGTACTGTATGAATGTTATATTGGTACTGGAGCCATAGCAAGTATATCTAGTACTTAATTTTGTCAAAATATAATAATTTGCGACTCCTATGTCCCCGAGTAACTTCTATGGTCTATGGTTAGATCTAGAATCGATAGTTATCTCAGACAGAGAGGTTTCAGTGCCGAGTATTAAGATATATATACGATAATCAGAAAGGTGCTTAGAATCTTATAGCGAAAGATTTTTCCGCCGGCTACAATTATAACGTGGATCATTCATTCATATATTCTAAATCCCGCGGCTAATGGTAGAAAAACATATGTTCACTACTCAGACTATAGTACTTAACAGTTGAGTAACGAACCGTCGGGAGAAAACGCATAAAAAATCAGAAGTGACTTTTATTTGGCCGAAACTATACTTAAAGAAAATTTGTTATTCTTACTTTCGCAGATGGTGGCATTTGTTAGCGTTTCTTTGATTTGACAGGATAGCAAATGGTTTTGTTCTTGTTCAACGATAAAATGGAAATATTTTTTTTCTACCTCCACTTAACAAATGAAGGTAATAAATAAGAAATCCTGATTCATTCGAAACTTTCTGCATTAAAAACTTATCAATGAAGCTACTGAAAGTTATAGCACTCTTAAGATGCATCGTGACTAAAATGTTTATGGCAACAAAATCAGATTTCTGAGAAAACACTAGTGAGCATATCTCGATCATAGATCAGTAGAGAATGATCATAAAAGTCTGATCATTGCTTGATTATAGAGAATAATTTAGGTTCTGAGAAATATAATTATTAATATTCGCGAATTCGTTAAAATCTTCACCCATAATAAGAATTTTCAACCGTAAAATCTTGCATAAATCGTACGTGTCTTATGGGACCAGTCAAATCTACATGACTTAGATAAAGTACAACTACAGTACCGGTAATTGGAATTATGAAGAATATAAATTATTTGTCTCATTAGATACGATTTAGACAAAGATTTGAGTTAGAAAATACGATTTAGGCAAGGGCTACTGTATAGGTAGAATCTACGCATTACAGTCGATATTAAAGAAACGACCGTGAGACAAGTGTGAACCGGTGGAGACTTTATCATGAAAAGCATTTCCCCAGAGATTTTAATTAACACAACTTTCGAGTCAAATATTCTATCTAGAGTCATTCAGTGCCATATCTGTCAACTCATCAGTGCATTTTGACAGATATACCATGTTTAATCGGGAAATTCATTATTTTATAATCATTTTGGAGCTTAAAGTGCAAGCAAGTTTTTGAAAATAAATTAGGAAAGTTTTTCATTTGGAACTACCAAATGTTTTAGCGAAAACTAGTAACGAAATTTTTGAGTTGCCTAAGATTTGAATTTTACAAGAAGCAACAAAAACAAAGTTTTGTTAGCTGCAAGTTTCTATAGAACTTATTATTTCAAATGATTAAAAAATTAAAATAAAAGCTGACCTCTTCCTGGACCTCCACGTCCTCTCTGACCTCCACCACGACCTCGACCTTCTCCACGACCACGAGATTTCTGTAATGTCTCTTCTTTTACCATATCAATAACTTCATCTGGAATCCTCAAATATTTGATCGTACTACCTCTAATATAACATTCCGGCATCTTCCAGAATTTATCACCATCCTGAAAACAAAATTTCATAAAATCAGATTTTTTTTCTGAATAAGTTTTTTACATCTCATTGAAAATGAAATTTTCAAACATACCCTCGATGTGCAAATAACTTCTCTGAGATTGATATTCATCCAGTTATCACAGCTAACTAAATGTCCGTTGTAAGTTTCACCATTTTTCAATTCCACCAACTAAAATATACAAGATACATTGGAAACATTTACTTAAATGTGATAAGATTGATGATTACTCAACAAACTTTAAAAATAATTTTTAGTGTAGGTCCATTTTCAACAACAAATGAAAGGTCCATAGAGAATGTGAGGTACTTACCATAGGATGGTTTACAGCAGTCTTCAATAATGATAATGGTAACTGAAAAATAAAAAGGAATGAATGAATTAATTGAATAGAATTATATTGTACATTGTATGTACCCACGCGTGGACTTTTTGTACTTTCTCTCTCTTTATAAATCGCTGTTCTCAATTAAGTGATTCTAACCCTATCTACTGTCTCTCACATGGGTTATCGTGCAAGCTTTTCGTCGATGTGCATGTACCAAAACACTGATCTGTGCAAGAGCAGCCGATTTCGGTATTACGTGCTCGTATGCTTTCTACTATAGAACACTACTGACGCGACCCAGTGTAGGAATTTCAATGATTTTCGTTTTGGTCAAAGTGCACTGATTGTACGTCAGTCCTCAAGAAGTAACAAAAATATTGTCTAAAAGCTCACACGATAAACCATGTGACAGACAGTAACAAATTTTGATATGACTCAATACTGGGTTAAAGGTATCATTGAAATATTATCAAAAAGCCCAGTTTCCTGTTGTTAGGGCTCTCCGGTCCTTAGTCCTCTTTTGGATAAGAGTGACTTCCTTTTAAGCACCGTTCAACAGGAGAGGGTAATAAAACAGCTCACTAAAAATTATTTAAGAAGATAGGAACATTAAACAGGGTGTGTAGTGAAATACTAAATTGACTTACCATTTCAACAGAGGGCTATAAGCTGCCAAAATAATCAAATAAACCCTTGTTTCACAAAAACAAGCAAAACCCGGAAATGAAATCTCCACAACTTTACGACATATGAAGCCCCTTTTACGGCAATTTACTAAATTACTAATTTTGAACTGAAAAAATTAAGAACATTTTTGTCCAACAAAATCATTTTATTATGCAAATAGAAATATGGATTTTTTAAGAAAGGTTTTATATTGATATATTGTGACTTAAATGACATATATTTTCTCATATTGAGATTTCTCAGCTCGACGTGTCTGTGAATAATGTTTGTCTTCACTTTAGTATTCACCAAAATTAAAATGGCTGACAGGTTTTGAGTTTTCTCGGAAATAAAGGAAAAAATCTCGAAATTCCCACATTCTAGAGCGATTTCGAAAAGAATAATCATTTAGAATTCTAGATAGTTGTAGATATTGAGTATCTATGACGTCAGAGATCATGAATAATGATATTTTAACTGTCGAAGTTGATACAGAAGTGACTAACGCGAATCGCGAAATACCGGCTACTGTAGCGCCATCTACCGGCCAGTCGAGGAGAACGGGCAAAGCGAAGAGCAAAGAACTGAAAATATCACATATGCCCAAAATAAATGACGAATATTTGAAAGATGATTTCAAACAACAATTCGCTTCGGCATTTACTGACCAGAGATCATTTGAACATGGAAATGGTAAGTTTTCAGCGTCTGCAGAGCCCGGGGGCCCCAGGGCCCAGACAGTGACAGTGGAGAGCCAGAAAGGGCCTTAAGTGTGATACGAGTCAGATCGGATTAATGTTCAATTGCAGCTGAAATTGTACAAGCATGTATAAGTACAATAGTTTATACATTACTTCATCGTGTGGGAACCCAGCCAGTCATGTCAGGTCATAGCAGGAGCAAGGACCGAAAAAATATTTTCAGATTTCAGTCCTTAGAGTCACCTACTTGAACATTTATTTGAAGGTAGACATTTTGTCTAGCGGTTACCATACTAGACTGTTGTGGGTTTTATCCTCAAAAAAAGAGTTTCTTGGTAGAAGGTTCTTCTCTTCTGGTCTCCTCCCCTGTAATAGGGAAAAAGTAACCTCGGTCCTGCTTTTAATGCCTATAATGGCACATAAACGTTGACAATTTCCAAGATTCTTTCGAACAAGGAGATCATTTTACTGATAAAGAGATACTGAATTTATTTTAGGTAAACTACTTGATGAACCATTTCTATGTGGAATACTTGATAATTTCATGGCCGATGAACAGTTCTTAGATGGTTTGAAAGATGAATTATTGGATCAAATATTTCATGAGAAGAATAATGATCTCTACAAATTTCAGCAGGTAAAGTCATTGTAGAAATTTCAGCAAAACTCCTAAAAAAAAATGATTTCTACTCCAATATTGAAGTTGTGCAAACATTTCCGCAATATGTCTCGTAGAGATACATGGAACTTTGAAACCATTAACAATATATTGGAAATGACATTTGTTCCTATGGTTTTACATGGTTTTTGAAATATCTACGTTAGAAATAAGGATTTAAGGATTTTATTATTAATTTGCATGTGTCACTTAATTTTGGATGTATTTTGTATTTCCAGTCTGAAGACCTGAAGAAAATGTCTTCACCTTATGTCAAATTTTTAAGGTAAGTTGAGTCCAGAGTGACTCTCATTTATGATAATTGCTTTTCATTTGATACTGATGAATTTTTCTCTCATCTTTTCTAGGAAAATGTTCAGTACAGAATTATTGAATTGGATGAGAGAAGCAACTGGAATCCCTCTTTCAGACAGAATTGACATGACTTGTTCTAAATATGATTATACAGGTGTGTGTGTTTTACTGAAATTAAGAGTTTTTCCTTTATGTTAAGAACTCAATATGACGACAACGGGATATTTTTTGTCTGCCATGTTAAAGATACGACTGTTTGTAATTTTTGTGTTTTTATAGATACTCTTTTATGCCATGATGATGAATTAGAAGGAAGAAGAGTTGCATTTATATTGTATTTAGTTCCTCCGTGGAAGTCGGAAGATGGTGGAGCACTTGATCTGTTTAATGTCGATGGTAAGTATATAAAATATGTAGAAGTCATGGTAAATGCACCATTATCCATGTATGTGGATAATGCTGATCGTGCAATTCAAAATTCTAGATTATCGCTAATATTAAGAATATATAACTATGGTAATGATGAAGAACTAACATAATGATCTGTGTGAAAACTGAAAGTCCAAAAATTTAAGAATATTACAGGTATAGTGACTGATGAAGTGTCTTAGTGTTCAGTCGAAATGTTGTGCTCTTCCTCAATAAAATTATTTGGTATCTTTCAACTTTAGGACTTATCTCGTTTCACTGTGAGACTTTCAAGCATAAATGATTCTTTTGTTGCTGATATGAATGACTGTTTATTTAGGTAATGGACAGCCAAGCACTGTGGCTAAATCAATTTTCCCCGCCTGGAATAAATTTGCATTTTTTGAAGTTAGTCCAGTCTCATTCCATCAGGTCAGTACAGCCACAAGCAGATATAAGATAGTATTCTTCGTAATGAATATTTGAACACACGTGTGTTTGTGAATGTATTATCCAGGTAGCTGAAGTATTAACAGAAGATAAAACGAGATTATCAGTGAATGGTTGGTTTCATGGTCCTAATATAAAACGACCTTCTCCGTACATTGAGGCACCGAGACCTTTCGTTCCATACGTAACTGTTGATGTAAGTTTATGAGTAAAATTTTCTACATATGGTAGAGAAATCATTTGAGAATTTTTGAAAAGCCATTCTAAAATAGATTATTATTTCTAAGTTGTAAGATTTATGATGAACCTAATCTGTGATTCTTCTAAAGTGATTTGTATGTAAATGGGTTTGATATCATTTGAGAATTTTTGAAAAGCTATTTATTTCTAAACTGTAAGATTTATGATGACTTGTATGTAAATGGATTGTAATTTTACAGGACAGTATACTCGGTGAATGGATTAGTCCGATTTATCTCGATTTAGAAGTTCAAGCACAGATACAAGATAAATTTGAGCACGAATCTGAGATTGAACTTCAAGGATTTATAAAGGTAAACTATTGCTGGTACCAAAGCCAATATTACGTAGATATTTTTATTGAATATTAGAAATTTGTTTTTTAAATTTATAGGAAGAGAAGTATATAGAACTAGTTGAAGCGTTGAAGAAAGGAGCTATAAAATGGGAGCAACTTGGTCCTCCTAATAAAAGGTATCTTAATGTTGTTAGCCTTTATTAAAACAGTTTCTCTAATCTTTTAAGTGTAGAGGACTGACATGTGCTCCAACGTTTAACACTTTTGTGAAATATATTTCAGGAATTATTGTCGAGCTAAAGATGAGACGATACCAGATATAGTGAAACAATGTCAAACATTCTTTCAATCGGAAGCTATGTTTCTCGTATTATCGAATCTAACTGGTTTATCTCTACATGAATTCGCTCCCTGTGATACTGACGATGATGATGACGACGCTCTGTTAGACGGTGGTGGAGCGTGTGCAGCACCTGATAGTGGTAGTGAAAGTGACAGTAAAACAAGACGAATAAAACGACGTAAAACTGATGAGGATGAAGACAATCTAACAACTACTGCTGACGAATTAATGCAAGTTGATAAAGGTAATTTATGATTCAATACACAGACCTGCCAACTGTCCCTATTTTAGAGAGACAATTTCATACTCATTGTCCCTCTTTGTCACAAAAATATTTCTTTAGAAATGTGAAGACTGTCCCTCTTAAGTAATATGTCCCCTTAAAATTTAGCTGAATTCTTCATATTCACAAAAAGTGTCCCACTATGATGTGTATTTTGCCCATCCTGGTCATTGTCCAAGGTTGGCAACTCTGAATACAGAATTCATCTAACCATAGGAATTTTCCCAGTTAAGAGCTTGTGTAAGTGACTGAAAGGACCAAAAATATTTCTAAAATCTGTTCCGAGTTAAGCCCATTATTCGAGTTAGACAATTTTGAGTTCATCGGAGTCTACGTTGTTCCAATACATGACATAATAACAAATTTCATGATAACTTTACATTTAATTGATTTAAGCAGCAGATGTTTTTATTTATTGTTATTTCGTTTAATGATTTATGGATTTTCAGTATACCGATATAACCTCTTTAACTGTAATGATTGTTGCAGTCACATATTGTATATATGTTCAACTGCTGTTCAAAAAACGTAAAGAAGCGTACATGTGAGAGGGGGTCGTGTAAAAAGCGAACATACTTTTTGTGGGGGAGGGGTTTACAATAATTGTAAATCATTATTCTTATAAATGTCTTGTTTATTCTTAAATGCCTGTGAATACTGTTATTCTAAAGTTCAGTGTCTCGGTTTGCCAAAACCAGTCTCAATTGACTGCAGTCAATGCTTCATCATGTAGAAATCATCACCCCTTACCTCTCTGACCATGGTAAATAGCCATTGGGTCGATATTTTGCTTTATTTTGATACTTTCTGATTAGAATTGCATTGAATGTGCTGTTTCAGATTCACCGAAGAAGAAGAAATCGATAAGAGTGAGAAATCCTCGCTGTAGAATAGAAACACGTCGATGGAGACAGGGTAGTTACACTCTCGTACACGACACAGATCAGGAGGCAGCTGAATACGCGTTAGATCTTATACTATATATTAACTGTAAATGTATGTACATTCGAATTGTTCTTGTTTATTCCATATTTACAGTACCTCATACTCTTAGTTACAGGGGAACCTTGTTACACCAAACACTGATACCTGTTTAACAAACATTAGATAAACGAACCGTAAATTCAGACCCAAATATGAACATTCTACTCATTTTGTATTGGATATAACAGGGTTCCCGCGGTCATTGAAAAACCAAGAAAGTCAGGGAATTCAAAGGTGTTCATTGAATATCAGGGAATTTCAACTGGTTTTGAATTCATTGAAAGTCATGTAATTTCCTTCTATGATTTACAAGCTGTAAATTATGTCCCAAATAAGAAAATTCATTTGAGTACTTAATACAACAAATTCTAAGTTACAAGGAACAAAAATCCTGGTTCTGATAGATTAGTTGTAACGAGGTTCTACTGGGTAACTCCAGCTCAACCAGCCTATAGGCCCATCTACACGAGATGAAAAATATAGAAAAAGCCGGCTTTTAAACTATCTAAAGCTGGCCTACTCACGAGCAGGGCCGAACAGAGCCAGCTTTTTGACTCATATAGACTCGCGTTCAATGAAAAAGCCGGCTCCATTGACCAAAACCCCGGAAGTAAAACAGATGTGAGCACCCACAGTCACGTCGTACTACAGCCGAATTTAAGGTCACAGCTGGAGTTTGCAGCAGCTGGAATCCATTCAGTAGCTATCATGTAGATGCCACCAATTTTCGATTAGGGTCGCGTTGGAGCCGGTTCCAACGTAGCCGGCTTTTTAATGCTCTCGTGTAGATGAGGCTTATGACAGTTCCAATGATCTCTCTCCCTGTAGAGAAGAAAATTTTCTGTCTGGTGCACATGAGTACCCATTTCTACTCAGAGAATCAATACGGATTAATGTCTGACTCAATGACACTAATATAGTATTGTGTGGAACTTCACCTGAACTCTCAGCGCTGAATACTCTCAACACTAACGCACTACTCACTGTATCAATAAAAAATCATAGATTGATGATTTTGATTTTTCAGCATGGAATGAAGAATCTGGCGGACATACAACTTATATATCTAAAGGAGAAGATGAAGAGGTCAGTGATCTATCTACCTATAAAAAATAGTTCATATCTATCAGTTTATATCAGCGAATCAGCTAAAACCATAATTTGACTTTATCAAAAAGAATTGGCCAACATTTTACCTCAGGAGTAATTTCTCACTTGGCCATTTCTCATATTTTTGAAGCAAATATCTGCTGTATATTTAATGTCGAGGGACCCTAACCACTTAACTCGGAGAAATCAACTCCAGATCAAACATCAGAATCAAATATACCTCTTTTAGTCCATGGGAGAGTCACTTTGCTATGTCCACCTTCCATTCTCTATCTGACCATTTGCCCAGCCAGACACCCAAATTGAATATCTATAAAACATGGAGGTCCGTCAATGAGATCGAATTTTATTGAAAAAGAGCACAATGTTTCGACTGAACACTAACAGTCATCATCAGGTACTCTGTTAATGTTCAGTAGAAACGTTGTGATCTTCTTCAATAAAATTATTCAGTATTTTTCAACTTTCGATCTCGTTTCATTTGTGGGACTTCCATGTTTTACAGTTTTCACACGGATCATTGCGTTCATTCTTCATTGTTATTAAATTTTCCGATTATGATTTCATGAATGTATTTCTATATATTTCAGTTATTGACGGTGAATCCAGCTGATAATTCTCTAGCTCTCGTCTACAGAGATAAACGTACTTTAAAATTTGTAAAACATATCAACGATCAAGTGAATAGTTGTCAAAATGAGACTGAATTTTATGACATCACTGCTGTTTATTATGAGTAATATACGTATGGTGCTATATCAATACGCCTTGATTAAAGACCTACCGCTGTTGTCTATATTTTAATGATTAACTTTTAATGCGTAAAACATTGTAAATGTTGAATCTAGTCCATTCCAAAAATCAAATACTCAAAAATACTTCAAGTATATATCAATATTCTGTTCAATGTGTGCTCTGTAAATATGAATCTACAACGTATTATAGAAATTCTAGAGTTGAATGAATCGAAATTAGAAATCTCAAAATTATTATTCTGAATTCAAGATTTGACAGTTGATCTATATTCAACGGCTCGATTCAGCCTGATCCCCTTACACACCTGCCAACTGTCCCTAATTTGGAGGGCCAATCCCTACTTTGCGTTCATAGTCTCTCTTTGTCACAAGAATATTTCTTTAGAAATGTGAAGACTATCCCTCTTACAAAAGATATATGTCCCTCTGAAATTTTACTGAATTCTTCACATTTTCAAATAAGTGTTCCTCTATAATGTGTAGTTTGTCCTTACTGGTTATTTTCCAAGACTGGCAGCTCTGACCTCGGACTAACAAAGTCCATAATATAAAATCCCAATCATTTATAATTTGTACCAATTCATTCAAACGCAGAAATTTGAATTGGGGACAACTTTCTCACTGTACTGTGTTTCAACTGTTTACAGCCATCACTAATTTAGGTAGACTGATATCTGATAAGGTGTGGTTCTGACTTTTTCTATCCGGGGTCTGAATTACAGTTTTCCTGTGTGAACATGTCAAGAACTCGGTTGTGATCGGTGATGTCATTTATTGTGAGGTGTTAATTGTTATGGCCAATCTTGGAGTAATATACAGCAGGTATATATCACTCCAAGGGCCAATTATGCGTCTCCGGCTTATCCAGCGATGTAAAACGATGATAAAAAGACAATGGAATGAAAATTCTGTATTAACTTTGTGTAAGGGGACAGAAATAATTGTATAGTAATCAAAAATACTTTGTCTTCACTGAATCTGATAGAATGTAGAATGATTCAGTGAAGGCAAAGTCTGATAGAATGTAGAATGATT
>JAYMFW010153828.1:0-18634 GCA_036785005.1 Tubulanus punctatus | reverse complement strand
ATATATAATTTCCTTGTTTAAGGTATGTGATACGATCTGTGATTGTGGAAATGATTCAGCCTGTGATGATGAGAAAAAATGTCGTCAAAGTAGGTATTCCTTTAAAGAGACATATAAATCGAATGAGTTAAATAGCTTGAAAAGGTTGATAATCTGTATTCTCTGTGAATTTGTATTTCAGATTGTACGGATACAAAAGAATGGAGTACATGCGTAAATGCCCATCCACGCACATGCAGTGATCTCATAAAACAACAGAAAGGAATTGAGATCAACCAAACGTATGAGAAGTCATTTTTTTATAAATCTACTTTTTAACAGATTAAGCATTATTGTGCTAAAGTATTTTAGCTCATGCACATTTCTTTAATACTTCGATTCCATTAAAAAGTCGATCAGTTTTTTGTCATTTTTGAATGATTCAATTGATTGGTTTTGATTTGATTTTTCTAGTTGTGTTCCTGGTTGTGTATGTCCACCTGGGAGTTATGAAAACAGCAACGGCACTTGTGTAGTAGCCTGTCCTTGCATAGTGAACGGTGTTGAATTTGCTCCTTACGAGGAAATTCCTGGTGACGCTGGTTGTGAGAAATGGTGAGATTTCTTTCAATAAAGAAACCATCAAATATTTTTCAACTCTGCATTTTTTAACATTTTTAACAATACATTTTAACTTTCAGTACGTGTGGAGTGAATGGAACCGTATCATGTGAACATGCTTGTGGGGAATGGTCACAGTGGTCTAACTGTTCAAAATCTTGTGATAGCGGTACTCGAACAAAAAGTCGAATATGTCAAGATCTAGGCCTTAAATCTGGAAAACAGTGCAATGCTACTGAAAATCTAAGTGAGCCGTGTAACACCGATCCCTGTCCACGTAGGTATTCAAGAATTGTTTGTCGCAACCCACTTGCAATGGGCGACAGTGAAATCTGAAAAATGAAACATATATTTTTAGGTAACTGCCATCTCAGTAGATGGAGTCAATGGACACCATGCACTGAAACATGTGGCGAAGAAACAAGTACAAGAAACCGAAGTATTGAGCAAATGGCAGAATATGATGGCAAAGAATGTAATACAACATTGGTCGAAGAGAAATCATGTGGTTTGCCAGCATGTAACAACAGTAAGAATCAGCATCTGTTTGATAACAGTTCATACTTGCAAATTAAAACCATAAATGAATTTAAATAAATTGTTTAAATCATTTCAAATTACAGCCTGTCCAGAAGGTCAAGTCATCAGCAACTGTTCAAATGCATGCCCTACAAAATGTGAGCACAAATCAAAAGAAAATTGTGTCCAGCCTGATGCATGCAAAATTGGATGTAAATGTCCACCTGGACAGCTTCTTTTTGATGGAAAATGTTTAAATGAAACTGATTGCCCTTGCCCATTTGACATGACTATATTTTCAACACCGCATCAGAGAATATCAACACTCATATCAACTCTAAGCCCGAATAATCCAAGTGGTGCTACATCGTCCGGACCGGGAGGTGCTACATCGTCCGCACCCAGAGGAGCTACATCGTCAGGACCGGGAGGATCTACATCGTCCGGACCTGGAGGAGCTACATCGTCCGGACCGGGAGGTGCTACATCGTCCGCACCCGTGGGAGCTACATCGTCAGGACCGGGAGGAGCTACATCGTCAGGACCGGGAGGAGCTACATCGTCAGGACCTGGAGGAGCTTCATCGTCCGGACCGGGAGGAGCTACATCGTCAGGACCTGGTGGAGCTACATCGTCCGGACCAGGAGGAGCTACATCGCCAGGACCCGGAGGAGCAACATCGTCCGGACCTGGAGGAGCTACATCGCCAGGACCCGGAGGAGCAACATCGTCCGGACCGGGAGGAGCTACATCGTCCGGACCGGGAGGAGCTACATCGTCCGGACCCGGAGGAGTTACATCAGGACCAAAGCCAACTCCTCCCACTCACCTTACCCCAGGAGAATACGTTATCTATGACTGTCATAACTGGTAAGTTTGTTGTAGAACTAAACTTTTGCTTATCTCCATAGTAAATTCGACACAAATTGTGTATTCAGACTGTAAAATACAATATGTGGCACCATCATGGAGTATTGAATTCTAAGAAAAGAAATTCTTTTATAAATTAATTGAAAATCATTCAAATCGTATTTAATAAGATTAGAATGATTTTCTTGGACGTCTTGCTATATGCCTAATCTAATATCAATTCCATTTGTTGGATTTACATTCTCATCGAATGGGTCACGTCACGATGTATGCATTTCGATGTTTATTTTCAATATCTTATTCAAATTTCGTTCAGTACTTGTGAAAATGGAACAACGCATTGTGAACCTATGAACTGCACAAAGGACGGTGAATGGTCAGAGTGGACGCCTTGGACAAACTGTACAGCTTCGTGTGGCCCCGGAACAGTGAATAGATATAGGTGTGTACAAATAGTTTATAAGTAGTTTTGCATTTCATTAATGGGCCCTTAAAACATCATTCATCTATTATCATGTGGATTTCTTATTTAGATACTGTAATAATCCAAGACCAGAAAACGGAGGTGCTGATTGCGAAGGCAATCCTTCAGAGGAACTTATATGTGAAATCTCAAAATGTCCATGCGATATCAACGCAGAAACAATCAAGCGCAAGCTTGGGTTTAATGACGACAACATTCCTACAGTTTGGATAGAAAAGGATTCAGTTCCTGGTTTATCGTCAGCGGATGAGACAGTTGTGATTAGCGCCAACCAGAAAATAAGTCACGGTGTCACAATTCTGATGGATTGTTATGAATGGTAATAGTATTATGATAATTTTTTTCCTAAGTTAAATCATCTTCAACCAAATATCTCATTTTTTGAATAGTGAAAAGTTCAATTAGTCTTCGCTTTTCTCTTTAATATATAGCAAATGTGATAATGGAGTCTTAACGTGTAAGAACAAGACGTGCGGAGATGATTGTACGTGGAATGAATGGTCAACTTGGTCAAATTGTTCCAAGGAATGTGGATCTGGAACGAAAAAAAGACAAAGAACTTTCAATGTTGCGACAGGTTCAGGCAATGCATGTTCTGGAAAGACGAACGAAACTGAGTTTTGTAATGTAGATGATTGCTCAAGTAAGATTTTGAATTCAGATATATTTAATTTCCAAATACGTAAGTGTTAAAATCCATTTTTCTCGCATCTTACTATAACAGCTAATGGTAATTGGTCCCCATGGGGTAGTTGGACACCATGTAGCGCAACTTGCAATGGTGGGGTTACCTACAGAACAAGAAACTGCACCAATCCGCCGCCCGCTGGTGCTGGAGAATATTGTGAAGGAAATTCCACTATTGTTATGACCTGCAATCCAGAAAAGTGTGAAGGTATTTTGATACAGTTATCAATTGTCTGTGAGATAAAACTGGTAAAATTTTGTTCTCTAACGGAATGAATTTTTTATAGAAACATGCACCGATGACAAGGTATTCTCTAATTGTTCAAATATCTGCCCATTAACATGCACGGACATTGCGAATGATCGTACAGCATGTGTTGAAGACGAAAACTGCGTTCCAGGCTGTAAATGTCCGGAAGGCAAAGTGTTGAAAAATGGAACATGTGTTAAGCATGATGAATGTCAATGTTATGATCCTGATACTGGAAAGGAGATTCTCCCGGGTACGATAGACAACAGTGATCCTTGCAAAAAGTGGTAAGCCTTTGGAAATCTCTGCAGAATAATTTTCACTGTTTAAAAACAGTCTGATTGGTGTGGTGGTTCAATTTGCTCATATTTCTAAAATTCATTTTAGTGAATGTAAAAATGGAAAACTAAACTGCACTGTAGTGACTTGTGACATCAACTGCGAGTGGTCACCATGGACGCCATGGACAGACTGCTCCGAAAATTGTGGAGTCGGCAAGCAGATAAGAAGTCGAACTATAACCACACCACCTCAAGGAAACGGAAAAGCATGTAATGGAAATGATTACGAGACTAAAGATTGTGAACTTTCTGAATGTAAACCGTGCGTTGATTCAGCTGGTAGAAAATACTCAGCTGGAGAGTCAGTACCGTCTGACAATGACAAATGCGAAGTCTGGTATGTAAAATGACGCATACTACCCACATAATCCCTCTAAGATGATTTTTTACAATGATATTTTCCATCTTTTTCAGCCAATGCTATCCGAATGGAACAATCTGTCGACCAAGAGATGGGGCAAAAGGTATAATTCATTATGTTTGGCCAAAAAGAAATACGTTCATTCAATTTCAGCTAATCGTATTTTCATATCATTTCAGTGGATGGAGAATGGTCAATCTGGTCAACGTGGTCAGTGTGTACATCGGAATGTAAGGGTGGTCGTAGACGTCGAAGCCGATCATGTTCTGACCCTATTGTACAATGTGATGGTGCTCCATGTACTGGAAACTCCACTGAAGAGGAAACTTGTAATGACGACGAAGAATGTCCAAGTATGAACTAAAAATTTCATCATTTTATTTCCCTTTATATATTGCTATGTAAAACAATCAATTGTTCTTTTTCAATAGCCAATGGACAATGGTGCCCTTGGTCACCATGGTCAGCTTGTAGTGCTTCGTGTGACGATGCCATAAACACCCGAAACAGAACTTGTGGTTGTCCTAAACCAGTTAATGGTGGTAAAAACTGCTCTGGTGAAGAGAACCAAGAAGGTCACTGTACTCTTGACGTATGTCCACAAAACTGTACAGTAGGTGAATGGTCAGAATGGTCAATTTGCAGCTCATCTTGTGGCACAGGTTTAAGGCAGAGGGATAGAAATAAGACTGCTGAAGAAATTGACGGTCATTGTCCATCTCTAACTGAATATGAACCATGTAGTGTCAATTGTACCAATCGTAAGTTTAAATCTTAGATATAATACTCTTCTTCCATTTGTGTTGAAACTGGGATCCCTTTGCAACCTTAGTATTGTTTTAAAAGCTACGAAAGATGATACACTCAAATAGTATTTTCGATAGATGTAGAGTAATGTTGTTCCATAAAGCAAAGAGTTTAGTTAATGTTACAATTTGACCTTCAATTGATTGGATTTATCTCGTTCCTCTCATCGTAGATACTTGTCCACCAGAACAAAAATGGGAAAATTGTTCGAATATATGTGAAAAGACCTGTGACAACCTTAGGGATACATCAAGTACGTGCACTCCAATCGGCACATGTGCTCCAGGGTGCAAATGTCCAGATGGTTACGTTGAAGATGATGGAAAATGTGTTAAGAAAGAAGAGTGCACATGCAGATGGGATTCAGATTTATTCACAGATGTAAATCGTCCAACAGATAGCAATGGAAACCCGTTAGAATATGTGGACCCGGGATATGTCGTGCAAGTAAAATGCAATAACTGGTACGTACAAATTCGCTTTCAGATACACACTCACAAGAATCTTCATTTTGAAAATGAACACTTGAAAAAAATGGTGTTTTAATTTCAGTACTTGCGGAAGTGGAAAGTTCGAATGCACCAAAAAAGACTGTAACGGTAAGTAATGCTCGTCGATGTCTGCATTTTAGTGAATGCTGTTGCACCATACATGTCATGTTGATCGATCATTACAGTTGACTGTGAATTGACTGATTGGGAGCCAATCAACCAGTGCTCTGTCACCTGCGGAGAAGGTGTCATCGAATATACGAGAACCATTAACCGAGAAAAACAGTACGATGGAAAAGAGTGCGATGATTATCGACGAAAGACAGAGGCATGTGACGCTGGACCTTGTCGTAAGTTGAACATATTTGTTTCAGATTAAATGTACCCATGTCAGTCATTAAAATGTAGATTACATTATTGAAATGATGATTTTACAACAGCATGCGATGCGAACGAAGAGTATGATAATTCAACCAGATGTGAACCGACGTGTAAAGACAGGCAAGACCCCAACTTCACTATCACCACTGACTGCATATGGGATTGTAAATGCAAAGCAGGCTATTACAGAGATGAGAAAACGAAGAAGTGCGTCACAGCTGACAAATGTGACGTTTGTGTCGTCGATGGTGTCACGAAACAGGTAAGTGCCATTTGCTATAATTATCATCATGTGTTTCGTTCAAAATATAATCGATTGAAAAAACATGTATTTCACTACGAAAATTTTCAATTTGCTTGACCACACATGATTATAATTTGCAGCCAGGAGAAACCTGGAGCGGTAATGATGATATTTGTGAGGTATGCACATGTTCATATGGAAACACTTCATGCAAGGAACAAGGAAATCCAAATATAACATGTCAAAGGGTAAGGATTCATGCGATATGGAAAAAACTTAACCACACAAACGCATTGTGATACTAAGTTATTTTACTAATCATTCACTTTGACTTTTGCCAGGGAGAGGTTAAAACAAAGGTTCCAGGAACGATCGATTGCTGGAAGTGTGAGATCGAAGGTATAGATATGGGAAAATATTGTTATGATGGTGTTTAGATTGTAAAATTCATACGTTCTTTTCCCTTAACATTTTAGAACCCCCACAGAATCCATGCGAGAAGCACACAAAACGAATGAAACTTTCAGAATTATTACCGGATGAATTGGGATCGTGCCCAGCCGCTCAGCAGTTGGATGTTGATGTCGATGTATGTCAAGGAGCTTGTAAACCGTCATTTATGCGAGCCACGGTGCAGCTAGATGACATAGCTGTGAATCCTCAGTCGTCCTGTACTTGTTGTAAACCATCTACTTTTGGCAATAGAGTACAGCATAGTGTTAATTGTGGAGGCCAAGCGAAAAAGGTCGACATACAAACGTTCAACACCTGTGATTGTACATCTTGCGGTAAGTATGTGTCAATACACTGTTTCGTCGACAACATATGATAGGGTTTGGGTTATGTTAAGTATCGCCAGTACAGGCATTATAAATAATACATTTAAGTTCCATTAAGTTCTCCTAAATTCAAACACGGGGATATCCTTTCACACTGTACGAACATTTATGTTCTAGATAAGATTGATGTGTATATGAAATGTTAACAGTACAAAAAAAACGATGACCAGTCCCGGCAACTAAAATGAACTACAATTTTTTCAGACGACTCAGGTGGCGCGCTTTCAACCAGTGGTCCTGTGGGATTCGGAAAATAGAAAACAAAAGCAATTACCCCGATGAACTCTGTAAGACAATGAAATAAAGCAATTTGATAATGCAAGAAATCTTATTTTCACGAAATTTGTCACGGTTACATTTATGCGATAGGCTCATGTTATTCGAACTTCATTGGCGTTCAATAAGTCGTTTATGGTTTCCTTTACACGAACAGTAGATGACGTGTGACAGTAGAAATTACAGTAGAAGCGTCGATATATTGTTTAGTACGGTCGCTATTATCTTACCAAAAACCGGAAAAAACTATTCACAATCTTTCCCTCAGTATACAGGGATAGGATTAGGCCATGTGCGGTGCAGGAGTTTCCCCTTGCAGTTCGTTCCCCGGGTTGATATTTCATTGTTTACACTTCGTACACTTAAAAATGGGGCTTCGAACCGTCGTCACACTGAGAGGTAACATCTACTTATACATGTATGGCGTGGTTATCCTGTCTAATAGAAACATCATTTTTGACGCGTCAAAATAGATCTCTTCATTTTATGAAACGATGTTTTTTCTTTGAAACAGATTTTCTTTTCTTTGTAACACTTTTTGACGAGTAGTTTGACGCAGTTAAGTAATTTGAATATTGTTACGTTAATAAACTTATTTTTTAACATTTAGATATCTAGTGAATATTTGGCAATATTACTGTCTTTTTTTCGCCATCTTAGAAAAATCAAGAATTTGCTGATAATCCCCAAAACCTTCCTGTCATAGTGCAAAAAGAATAATGTTATTCTTTTTGCCTCTGTATGGCCTTAAGACAAAATAAATGGTGCGACATTCCAATTGCACTGACCCCTCTTTTACCTGCTTTAATCCATTTGTCAACAAAATTCGTAGGGGACAGGAAAATTGCTTCCACTCGGAAGTGCAACACCCATTCGTTTGGTCAAGCTAGAGGGCATACCGGAACACAGTAGAGCCCATCAGAGGGACCGAATCACATGGATCGCGTATTTATTTGCCCCTAGAGGTTAGACAAATATTTTTCGCAATGGGTTTCTCACTACACATGCTGTAATTGGGGAGAAATATATAATGATTGTAATGGACTTTAAAAAGAAAATCCGGATAAACCTATACGGATTATGCAGATTTGATAGATTTTCGTAATAAATTGATACAAGTACATAGGAGTTAACGTTTTAATACTTTAATGGCGATAAATATTGAAGCTTAACAGCTTTTAATTCATTAGTACCCTAAAAAGAAAAAAACTTAAAGGTCAAGTGAAGTCAAATATTTACAATCATTCACACCGTTGTTCAAACCACATCACATTGGACATGCACCACACCCATCACCCAGCAAACATACAACATTCATTCATAAGCTATTTACAAAAAGTTGACTATGAACTGTTGAAAATTTGCAGATGTTGTCTAAGACCTTGCTTTGAATCAATCTTGCGATTACAATTTTCGGTTTGTAAAGTAGTACTGATAACACCAATCAATATATAATCTGCAACTAGATAGTACGATTAACTACGAAAGCGTCATGGGGACATCTTTAAGAGAAATAAAGAAAAATGAATTTATTTTGTGTAACTGTCTCAACATAAATTCATTTACGATTAATAAAAAAGATTTTCCGATTAAACTCCATTTCCTGTCTGCCCGCCGCAGTGCTAACATCACTTGTGTAATTTGACGTAGGAAAATGAAATTTTATGGTAGATAGAGGGGCTTTAGGTCTTTCCGGAATTTTATTTGGAGCGATTCGACCCAAAATATTGCCACCAAGGGTATTTTAAAAACGCTTGACAAGTTTAATAGCCCGAACGACTTGAAACTTTTATGATGTGCATATGACCAAAGTGCGACGACGAAGTTCAAAATTCGGGCGGATTCAATTCAAAATATGATCACCAGGGCCTTTTTGACAGAAACTCTTTCGGAATTTGCCGCATTCAAGCTCAAATCAAACTTCGATTTTTCGTCGAGATCCACTGCCGTACAGAGGACATCATTTACGAGCGATAAAAAATTTGAATTTAGTTATCATGTGAACTTCCGAGGCCAAGAAAAGACAAAATGAATCAAAATACAGCAACATGCTAGATTCTAAACGATTTATATGACCAATATGTGTACGTTGTTAACTTTTCAAAAACATTAAGTCTAATATTTTGTGGCTAATTACACAGTTTATGATTTTAGACTGCTCTCCGTGTATGATCTTATTGCTGCAAATTTCCGTACTTACAGCAAGTACAAATCCAGAGAAGAGGCGCCAGCCGTTCACATTTAATTTTCATTATGAAGATCAACCTCAGAAGTAAATGGCCGGCAGGCCGGACTTTATCTTTACCGTGTTGTGACGTATTGAATAATTGTCCCATTGTTTGTCACAATTAAGAAAGATCTCGAAGGGTTCGGATGTCATTCTCAGGAAAATTTAAGTACTTCCTTTTGGTATTCCAGTTAAAACATATGAATATGAAATTGTCTTTTACTTGATTTTCATGTATTTTGTAGGTGTATTAAAGGAAATATTCATAATCCAGAAAACAATAGACAATTTTCTATATGGAGTACAAATATTGGTTATAAGCATTAGGTAAATCATTAATATGTTAATATCTAATCGCTGTTTGTTATTTGTGTATTTGTCGGCTGCCCCCCCCCCCCTCTTAGATTTAAGTAAATTAAGATAAAACTTAATAACAGTAATTTGTTGCTGTATTTCGAAATTTTACAAAACTTTCAGTAATGATACGAAACTTTTCAAATAATAATACATCTGATAGGAAGCCTTCTGGTTTCAGCGATTGACATTTTGATGATTTGACATAAAAACCTGGCGTTCTTGGTTCTAAAAAGAATATCGAATTTCTACAATTTTTCGTCGATACAATCAAAAAGGACCACAGCTTCAGATTTGTGAAAGGCAGTGTGACATGTTTTCGGAGTTGAATGGTACAGAATCGATCGGACAAGAATTTTTTTCTGATTTCAAAGAAAACTTCTTCGTCAAAGAGTTGGAAATTCGATGAAGTGTCTTGCCTGGTTTTGTCTTAGTCCAATGTGTTTTCCTGCTACTGCTGCCGTCAGCGTGTTTCGAACAAAGAAGAAAACCTTCTGTTGTCAAGACATTAACAATAGACGGATGAAAAGAGTTGCAACTGGGCGAAAACAGCTTGCTCGCGCTTAACAAATCATGCCATGTCGGCATGGTTTGATTTTTTAAAGATATGTTGACCAATCACTGCTTCGGCACTTGTTGAAAAATTGAATATCGAAGATCGATGTCTATCAATCAAAAGTTGCGCTTTATAAAGAAGATCGCGCCGCTAACACATCAGTCTTCTATAGACCCATAGGTTAACCAGACTATCGGTTGACCATCGAATATTCTGACTAATACTGAACCAAGATAAAAGAAGATCTGTTTATTGCTTTATCGAGGAAAAAGATCATTCGCAACTATGGGTGGTGTGCCGTACCATCTAATAGGACTGATCATCTTGGCTACATTGACCTGGAAGAATACCGACGCAGGGTAAGTGAGCTTAAAAAAATTTCAACAGGACGATGTTCATGCAAGCGATAGAATGATGAAATTATCTGTCTACGTATAGAATCCACCGTCAAAAGTCTCAAAATAACTATTTTTAGTTCATGATTTGAAATACTCCCTACGTTTAGATAGTATAGAGAGACGGGAGATTGTGTAGAATATATATTGGAATCCTGATTTAACACATGGCTGACAACGTTGAAACGGCGTCCGTTTGATTACTTAATGCATGGGGGTGCAAATAACATCAATGATGATACCGGTGATAAAAATGATAAATCTTTATCATAACAAGTAATAGAAAACATCATACTTTATTGAGAAACAAAGTCACAATACTCAGTGAACTATCCAATATAATAATATGCAGTTTACACAGGTTTCCACACACTAGTACTGCTTCCACAACCAACATGTTTGCATTTTAGACCAAGATATATAAATTGTAGTGCAAGATTATGTTTTTGAACAGAAAAATGTATGGCCAAATAAAATACCTTTTGTGATTATCTGACTTTCAATTCTCCATACACTGAGAGTGATGTGTGTGTATGTATTAGAGTGGATTTGGAGAAGTTTATTTCAACGTTGCTACAGCATCGTTACGGGTCAGTTGGCGATGAATCACCTGGTCATGGTCTGATTTTGGTTAGCTTTTGTCGCCTACGAAAGCTAACCGACGACTGATAATCATACTACGGGTCAGTACCGCTACGGTCAGTAAGAAATTCCATACGATAAACCACTCTAAAATTGGACTTAATGATATTGCTACATGATCTCAAGACGGCATTTGATTGAAATTAATAATCTATTGTTTCCATTAATTTTTTAAATTATTGAACTCTTATAGACCCGTGATTTATCACGGGCATCCGCTAGTAATAATGATGAGATGCCACGATGAAAAGTCCGGTAGTTTTCGGGTGAACTGACCAAAAATGTATGTTTAATGTCAACAATATAAAGAGGAAATCTATTAAGATGTCAGCAGGAATTGACACAATTACTCAATAGACATTATACTCCATCTTAAATACAACTATCAAGCTATAGCAGAAATTAAGAATGTACGCTAGACAATGAAAAACGATTTTCATAATTCGACCACGACAACACACAGCTGTTAACTACGTTAATTATGACAGACGATGAGAATATGAGAAGATCTCCATATTATATACATCATAAATCGAATCGGTATGCTAATGAAAATCAGAGACATTTCTACTGCGCGTGGTTTATCCCAATATGTTCATATATACAGTCGCACGACAAAAGTAATTTATTTTCAAGAAAATCACAAAATTCAGCAAACAGTCATAGCAATTAGAATAAGGTTGACGAAAATTATAATATTTCTAACGAACATTCAGAATAAATATACTCGCATAGATACTAAAATTCGAAATAAATAATGACAATAGTACTTGATTCAAATATATAATCTACTATGAGAGTGGTAGGTGAAAACAAGATTTTCTGAAACGAGTGAACGAGAGTTGCAGAGTGAACGATTTTATTTTCCCCAATACTTCAACGATCAAAAAGAGTTTTTTTAATGATATTTGACGACTATAAACAAACCGGTGGAAATACCTGATGATTTTGTCGGATTCTTTTCACTAGTCGATGTAGAACTATATTTCGTAGCATTTGGAAAAATGGTAGGCCTACTTTGACTGGCTCGTGTTCAGCGTCGTTTGATTTGATGACTGAAAATTCGAAAAGAAAAATACATGAAATAACATTGGACTCTTCTCTGGTGTACTCGTGACTTATTTTTCGAATTGAAATAAAATTTTGCATTTACAAAATACATATTAGATTTATACTCGAAAGACCTCGAAACTAAATAATGTCTTATGAAAACAATATGCGGTTTTATAACAGCCCCTATGAGAAATAGAAACATCGATTTCTGAAGTGATAAAACAAAAATGGAGTGAATACATGTATATACGATTGAATCGAAGCTTGGAGTATCGTCAGATGATTACTCTGAAGTTTATGTCGACTGTACATTCAATTTCGTCCCGATCAGAAAAAAATCTAAAACAGTTCTGAAAAAAGAAATATATTCGTTAATGTTAAGTGAAATCTCACGTGTAACCCATCGAACGGCATTATTTCCTTATAAGGTTCACGATTCGGGTACCGGTATGTATGCTTCCGTGATTGATCGCCTTGAAGCTTGCCTATTGGATTGAACAGTGATAGTGAACTATTGGATAGACTGGTGAATAATGTGGATATTCGGCTGACAATCTTAAAATTTAAAACTCTGATGGCTCTCTTAAAAAATCCCCTAAAACTCACTTAAGCAAGGTTTTTTGATGCCCTAAAAAGCGTTTACAATATATCTTATATAGTGATACCTAGAGAGCGTAATATAGTACGACTCTGTGCCTGTCAGTGTGCAGTACGTAATCAATAAATGTGTATCAATAAAATGCAGCAAAAATATCAAAATTGCCATTAATTCGTATTGATTAATTTCTATATATCTCTTGAAAATAACAACGCGGTGATTTAATGTCTAAATGTTTTTTGAAAAATAATTCAATCGTGCGAAAAGCGATGACGAAATCGGCCGTGTTCGCCAAGTCGGTACTAGTTCCAAGTCGTGGTCGGCAATGCGGGTGGAGCCACCCATCATCGAATCTATGAACGATAGTCCTTTAACTCCGATGGAAAGCACTTCTTGAAATTGTGACTACGGAATAACTTATCAAAATAAAATATTACGACCTATTTTATATAAAATCAATGAGATTTTTGAAGGCGTCAACCAACTTTTAAGTTAGTTTTCTTGTTTATCTAGATATACGTTTTTATTCTAATGGTCTAGTTCATTTTTAAAAAATTCGGTCGCGGGACTGCAATACCAACAACTGACGCTGTACCTATGTCCCATTGAGGACTTGTTACGAAGGATCAGGAGATATGACGTTAAAAGTTTGAATACCCAAGTTCAATTATTGTGCTAGTGTTGTAGCGGTCACAAGCGTGAGTTCACCGAGAGCCTTAATGTCAGTGTAGGTCATGCTACGCGACCCCCCTGACACCAAGGTAGGGGTCAGCGCGTCACGTGGTGAGACGATACTATAGGCGCGCGCTGTGACCGTACCACACAGGGACCAGGTGAAAAGCGTGAGCGGAGTTAGTCCCTATATTGTGTCAGAAATTTACGAGGTTTTTGGATATTGATTTTAGACCCCTCTGTGGCTCTTACGGCTGCGATTATCAAAAATTGATGCGTATCGATAAAGTCCCAAGTAAATCCGTTTATAAATGATGGTGGACGATGACTTTTGGAGGTTTTCTGTTTGAAAACCCGTACAATAATAAACACGCCAATAATATTAGAGTTTCTGCCCAAACGCAGAAACTCTAAATTTAGCTGCCAAGCAGCGATAACGAGTTTCTGCCACCATGTAAAGGTAACGGGTCAAAATTATAATCCGGATAGGCATACTGGTAACCATGTGGTCAGATAAAAGTAATGAAAATTGGAATTCTGAGTGAGCGCACTTAATCCCTATATTTTGTTACCAGGTAAAATGTCAATCTTAGATAATGGGGTTCTCTTACCCTGTCCATGTCCATGTACTGGTACCAGTAACACAATCAAAATCCGCCGGGCTGAGTAATGCCGATGTGGCAATTTACATTGATATTATTTAGGTCATAAGATAGTTAACTAGGTGGATTCAAACCCCTGTACGCTCTACCAGTTAATAATTCATTGTTAATCATTAGTAGTAACTTATGTTTAAAAAATCGATGAAAAAATAAATGGATATTTATCCCATTAGTTGGCTAAATAGTGTCAAAATATTTCATTAATATGGTAAATATGGATGTAAAAGAAATTTAAAAAACTAAATATCAAAATACCCACCCCAGCCCAGATTCGATCGCGGGCCTGCATTCCAACGAATGACGCTTTACCTCTGTGCCATGGAGGACTTCTTATGGAAGATCAGGAGATATGACGTTAAAAGTTTGAATACCCAAGTTCAAGTACTGTGCTATTGTTGTCGCGTTCACAAGCGTGGAGTTAATCCCTATATTGTGTCAGAAATATACGAGGTTTTTGGACATTTTAGACCCCTCTTTGACCCTTATGGTTGCGATGATCAAAAATCCGTTCCATTTAATCGATGCGTATCGATATGATTTAGGTATATGGGAAGTTGTAAATAAATCCGAAAGAAATGAAGGAGGAGTAGGACTTTTGGAGGTTTTCTGTTTGAAAAACGACGTTTTAATTTTGGACATTTCAGACCCCTTCTTAGCCCAAACTGTTGCCTAACTGTGTCGATGTATCGATATGATTTAGGTATTTTATGCGAAGTTTCAAGTAAATCCGTTAAGAAATGAAGAAGAACTATGACTTTTGGAGGTTTTCCGTTTAAAAGCCCGTAGAATAACAAACACGCTAATAATAATTGGAGTTTCTGTCGAAGGTAGTGAAGAACTCTCTAATGATAATTGAAGTGATAGCCGGGTATGGATAAATATCGCTCAAAAAACGAGTGGTTATCCTCGATGTTCATCAAAAACGCCTTATGAATCGTGTTGAAGAAAATCTAATAAAAATCTGCATTGAGGCAAAAATACATATTTATGATTTAGGCTATACCAGTCAGACATTCAGTAAATGGAATGACATATGTCACCTCTCATTCTTAGGGAAAGTGTTTCAGAATGTTCACGAGGCTATGAGTATGACTGTGCATGTCATGACGCCTTGGTTCGATGTTAAGCGATGAATTATTTTATGTTTAGATACTGTAAAAGGAATAAGCCAATCGTCAAAAGGGAAGAATTGAAGTGCTCTGACTACTACAAAATGATGTCACAGGGATTCTTCCTGGATACCACTGAAGATCCGGTGCTTAAAGACTTGAAACCCATTGACGTCCAAAGGAAAATCTTTGAATATATGAGGGAAAAGGATGCATCCGCGGTACCGATATGCAAATTCTACAAGTAAGTATACATTTACAGTAGTTTCCGCAACTATATTTTAGTAAAAGGCGTAATACTACAATCAATTCACAGGTCTTATTCAGAGGAAGAAAAAGTCTGTTGTGACGGTTGGGGTGGTGACACATGTGACGAGCGTAAGTTCTTTCTAAGTGAAATTTATTCGATGAAATATCATTCGTAATTTTCACAGCCTTTTAATTAAGTACATATAGCATTTGGATAACAGTTATCTAATTCTTAACTGTAACCTATTGCCTCATTGTTAAATTCAAAAATAATCTATGCGATCCGTAAGGAATCAAGATGAATCCGTGTAAGGGTAAAAAAATATCCTTAGGTGAAGAGAGTTCTATGCATAATGGCTCGTTTTGAACAATGTCAAATAAAAAGGTATTCTTACGATCAATTAAAAGACTTAAATGTTTCACTCCTAAAAATGCAAGATGATAATGGAACAATACCTACAGTAATCACCGCCACAAAATAGCGGATAGAATCTCGAAAAATGGTTTGAAAATTATAAAAATCGGCAATTTCTTTTTGTTTAAAGACCAAGAGATAAAGGCTTTCTGTTTCAGTTTTACACCAAGTGCCCGTAAAAAATCACATGCCAATCTAATATTATGTTTTTTTCTGTTTGAACTCATAATTATGGAGATATGAAAAAATACAAGTATCACCATTTATGGTAAACGAGATGTAGAGACGATTAGAAATATTACATATATTTTTCAAACCACCACTTTCGAGCAATGTTTACGAAGTTGAACTGATCAAAAAGCCTTTAGCAGAATGTTAAAATAAGAGGCGTTGAATGGTCGTTTACTTGAAATCAGTTGCTAGATTTAAGTTTTAAGATTTAAGAGCAGTGAATATAGTTTAGAATGAACATTCCATTTCAATCAAGCCTAGCTCAAGAGATAAATTTACAAAGATTATACGATCCTACTCATGCGGTTGTAAAGAGTAGGGATCCCAATATCTAGTTCCATTTATCACAGGAAAGATTACGGTATAGTGACTTCGGCTTGTAATTTTCTTGTATTTATGTAGCTCAATGCAAAAAACCATGTGCAAATGGAGGGCAATGTGCGGGCAACAACATTTGTAATTGTCCCCGCGGATTTGCAGGAGAAGTTTGCGAAAATGACGTCACAAGTAAGTATGACCTTACTTTGATTCATACAAATGGTAAATATCATATTTTTCATCATGTGCCCAAGGGAAAAACGTAAATCATAGAAATGTAAATATTAAGTCATGTGAAATCTCCTATCTTGCATCAAGAGATATAATTAGTGCAATGTTGATTGTAGTTAATTTCATATCAATGATCAGAGTCATTGGCCAAATTTGTGTGCAAAAAATAATTGTAGATGTAACGATGAAAGTTTAGAATGAAACAACGTTCCTTGATTACAGAGCTTGAACCAGGCACATCATTCTGCTACAGAGGCTCACGTTGTACTGGGGACAAAATTGCTAGATATGAGGACACGGGAATAACATTCGTAGGATGTTGTGACAGCGGAGGATCGAGCCATGGTTTAGACCCTAATAATTGCAAGATTTGTCCCGACGCTTTACAGTCACTGACGTCAGGTAAATTTGATAAATATTGCTTCAATTCATCTCTTACACCTGTCATTCATTTATTACTGATCCATAACTTTTTTCATGCAAGTTGTCAAACAAACGGTAGATCTCGACTTCCGCACATGTATCAGCTATGGCCGCAGTAACTACAGGACTTTTGACGGAACGGAATATCAATATGGCGGCACATGCTCTTACATTATGGTGGCGGAGAAAAGTCGTTCATGGTATTGTAAGATACTGTTTAAAAACAACTATAAAATGTCTACACTGATTAAGGTAACGATTCTCGGTTATTTAAATCGAGGATATTCCAAGTTATTTTGAAAGGAGGAATTATGTCATCTAAGCGCCTGAATGTTTAAATTATTGTAGGAAGTTGAATGTAAATTTGACGAAAATCTAATTTGGATTCTACGGGGAAAGACTGTGAGGTACGGCACTGACAGAAAACAATTACAAACGAAAAAGAACGTGGGCTTTTCACATGGAGATGTAAGCATTAGTCTAAAAGGAGATTACATGTACCTGAAAAATAGCAAAATCAGTATAAAATGGGATAGATTGTTCATTGCTTTTACCATCGATGACAACGTCAGAAATATCGAAGGTCTATGTGGTGATAATGACAACGATCCATCAAATGACATCGGCACTCATCCAGCAGCATTTGGAAATGGGTTTAAAGATCTAAAGGTAACTAACTATTCTTGCTATATTCTACTCGTACACTTGTTTACATTTTTTTACTAAATATTCCAATTTTTGTGACCAGTGCCCCATTGCTGGTAATGTTGCCTCGACTTGTACGACAACAGAACTACAAAGGAATGCTCGGATTCGCTGCAACGCCATTAAGGGAACATTCTCGGCGTGCAGAAATTTCGTAAGTGTTCACCGAAAAACTCATCGACGTATTCATCCACGTTACATGCGTCTGCTTTTACTTTCCGATTTTACATTCTAGTTGAATTTAGATGATTGGACCAAACGGTGTCAGAAAGATTATTGCTATGCCGCCAACAGCGAGGACGAAGGAGAAGATGGTATTCAAGAAATTGTCTGCTCAACACTAGCTTCCCTTGCTCAGCTGTGCGCCTCATTGTCCAAAGGAAAGGCGAAAGTGAATTGGAGGACATCATTACTATGCCGTAAGTACTAATATTGTGTAAGAACAATCTTCGTTTGGCAACGAACGTGGAAAACAAGTCCACATGTCAGTAAGCTTAAAATTCATGTATCTCAGCTCGAGAATGAGAAAACTAAATTTTGTATTTGATATTCATAAAATGAATATCAAATTAATTTTCTGCAAGTTTCAAAAGTTGCAGAAAAATCGGAGTTAAGAGGAATGCTAAATTAATTAATTTTCTGCA